>CM064487.1:36049266-36147159 GCA_032716605.1 Paralithodes platypus
GCCCTGCTCGATTGGTGCCTACAATGCTCTATGTGGCCTCCTCAGGTGTTACTGCCCTGCTCGATTGGCTGCCGTACAATCTCTATATGTGCCTCCTCCGGGTACTGCCCGGGCCCCCCTCCCTTTTTTGATCGATTGGTGCCTACAATCTCTATGTGGGCCTCCGCGCTCCGGGTACTGCCCTCGCTCGATTGGTGCCTACAATCTCTATGTGTCCTCCTCCGGGTACTGTCCCCGCCCCCCCCCCCCCCCCCCTGCTCGATTGGTGCCTACCAATCTCTATGTGGCCCTCCTCCGGGTACTAGCCCTGCTCGATTGGTGCTACAATCTCTATGGGGCCTCCTACGGGTACTGCGCCGTGCTCGATTGGTGTCCTACAATCTCTATGTGGCCTCCTCCGGCCGTACTGCCTTGCTCGATTGGTGCCTACAATCTCTATGTGACCCTCCATCCGGGTACTGCCCCTGCTCGATTGGTGCCTTACCATCTCTATGTGGCCTCCATCGGGGGGGCCGGGTACTGCCCTGCTCGATTGGTTGCCTACAATCTCTAGGTGAGCCTCCTCCGGTACTGCCCTGCTCGATTGGTGCCTACAATCTCCCCCCATATATGAAAGGTCCTCGGAGCGTTAATTTGGAGATAGTCTTTAACCCTAATAATTTCCACAAGATTTTCCTTCCTAACGTGTATAAAATCGTCTAATGGATAGCCAGAATAAACACAAATGTTTTTAAAGGGTTAACATAGATAGAATCAGAGTCCATTAGTTTTTGGATATTTTTAGACATTCGCTTCCATTAGTTTGGCGATTTTAAGACCTTTTCGTCCCATTTATGTCAGTTCAAAGACCTTTCGTGCCATTAAGGTTTGATGATTTTTTTCTGGCGAGCGACTAACGAGCCTGTAATTTAGGAGGAAACCGGACTTTGGCCGGGACATTTTTTCTATCCCAAAAATGTTATGCCTACACACATGATCTCGAAGCCCCCTCGGGGGGGGGGGTCTTGGGGTTTTATTTCAAAAGCTTGAGAAGGGTCTAGGGATTAACCTTTTCTTCAGATTCCTCACCTTTAACTGTATCGCTTAGCCCAAGGGTAGCACTACACAGTCATAGGTATAAAACCAGACTATGGGAAAGGTCAATGGGTATATGGGCTTAAATGAGTTTACGCAACCTGTTCTTGTTTGGTCTTGGGTTTAGTAGTTTCTATGGGGTTAACTTTTAATTACCCTTTTCATCACCCCTTATTTTTTGATAGCGTGGACGTTACCCTGGTACTGAATGGGTTAAGAAGGATCTGTGGTAGGTAAAATGGGTCCAGTTGGATAGTTCAACGCCTGTTAAGTTGATGGAGGCCCTTTTTAAAACTGAATATATTGCGTATAATAGTAGCCAGAATATATAATGCAAAGGAAGGTCCAGCGGTACTGAATGGGTAAACTTACCGAAACCTCTTTTTTGCCATAATCTTCTATGCAAGTTCATAACAATCGTCTGTCTACAGGTAGCCACGATAATGGTTTCAATTTGGCGGCATACTGATTAAAAGAAATTAAGTGCACCAACATCTACACACGCGCACACAGCGAACAATCCTACAGCAACTGACACAACACATACCCACACCTCCCCAGCATTAACAAACTAACACCCAAACAAACAACACACACAGACACGGTTCCTCACGACCTAGACACATGAAGTACTAAATAGAATAAAGACAAAACAAATACAGCACATACGGGAGGACATTTTAGTCTCGCAAATACTTGAATGAGAAGAATTATCCCCACAAGATGGACAATTATATTGTAATGACGTGTGTGGTGAACGCCTGCAGCTCAGCAGAAACGCCAACGTGGGCGTTCAGCCGCTCGCTTGGCCACTCGCTAGCACTCGCCTGGGGCAAAAGGTATTTGGCTACAGTCTATCTACAATGTTGTTCTTTGTCTTTCATACTGTTCGTGTTGTTACAGACAGTCCCGGGGAGGTCCCTTTATTTTCGTCTGTGACAACGGGAAGCATTTTATATCATGAGTTGAACATTAGGATGCATTGTATATAGTTAAGGAGAGAGGAATAATATAGTCAGTGGTGGTGGTAGTGTGTGCGTGCGTATACATGTGCTGCCTCCCCCCCTCGCTTTGGGGTTTTATGGCTCGCGCTCGTGCCGTCCTCAAGCGCCTCTTGATTGGCCTGGTGGTTCCTGGCGCCTTCTGCAGCCCTGGTGCTTGTGACGTGGCAGCCTGTGATTTGGCTGACCACCATGCCTTTCGGGTGTGTGATCCTGGAGGGGTCCCGGTGAGTTCCAAATCCTCAGAGCTTTCCTGACTTAGCATACCCTTCACATGTCCCTTGCCCCCTGTCTCCCGAATGCTACCTATAGAGCCAACTTTTCTCGTCCTCTCTCAACTTCTTACCTCTCATTGCTTCTACTCTATTAATCTCATAACTGTTCCCTTTGGTTCTGCCACGATTTCATGATATCGGCCATCGTATTATATGCCTGACAGCTCATCAGATTAACACATGTTTAGTTAGGCATTTTGGAAAGGGTTAACCCAATTTTTGTCTGTAGAGGTTTGACCACACTCACGGTGTCTCCCTTCCTGTAATCCTTTGGTGGTCTTGCTGGGGGGATTTAATGCTAGACTGGGATACAGGCTATTTGGTGTTGTGATTTCCGATGTGTACTAGGTTTTGTTGAACTCTGTAGCAGTCGCAACGGAGGACATGGGAACCACGGGTGGTCTTTCTGACTGTGTAACCTTGGGAGTTTAGACACTGTGTTTGCGAGTGAGGGGCTGTTTGCCTCTGCCACTGTTATGCCCTGTTTTTCTACCAGGTTTAAATTGGGTAATGTGAGTTCTAATTGACTGTGTATATAAGGCTGGCATGCACAATACAATATATGAGGAATAGAGAACACAAAGAAACACATGGTAGCAAGTTTACACGATCACACGTTTATGATATACCACTGCAGAATACTTGTGTAAGACAATATTAATAGAATCGAACAGACACTAGCATAAGTGGATCTGGATGGAGCCTAGTCGTCCCAACTTCCAACGTTCGGTATTAATTCTTCTGATCACCTTGGCATTTGATTTTACAGGTTTATATACCGAAGACCATCAATGTTACTTATAGAATCATATTCACTGTTAGAATTTCTTACTGGTGGCTCATGGTGCACAGTAGTATGTTCACAGAACTAGATTAGACACGCGTATTTTGAGAGCACCGGGAATTCTAGTAACCTCCAGGGGGTACTGATCTAAGTTTTCTATTCGTTGTCTCCAGAAATACATAGAACCGCGCAAATCATGTGGGCGAACCTTCAGATATATACTAGGGTTTCTTTCTAGGTAATTTTTTAAAAAAATTTTATCTGGGCCCCAATATGGTTGATTTACGAGCAGTTAGTATCGCCTGTTAAATAATGAATATCGGGAATTTAGATACAAGGTTAAATTCCATATCACTGGTACATGAAAATATCCCAACAAATAGTTATAATATAAATTACCACCGAGGTATTCGTCGATGGGTGTAATCCAGTCGCCCCCACACGCAACGGCTAGTTTTCAATTGCATTGACGTAGGAATGTTCACATATAATACACATATCCGATACAATGAACTTAGCTTAGAGAACTGGTGATGTAGGGGACTGTTGTTATAAATTAGTATTTGTAGCACAGGTAGTGGGTTGAACTGTGGGTTGAGTCAGAGCCGGGGGAGGAGATGTTTTTGGGCTGTACGGTGTTGATATGAGAGACTAAAGGGCCGGCCGTCCGAATCGCTTCGCGGAAATTACTATGGCTGCCGGCTCATCATAATTATAACCCATAACTTGGTTTCATAATACATCTAGAGCTGATGTAGATATTTATACATTACAGTTAATATTTAACATAACTTAGGAATAAACTACAATCACCACAAAGAACGCTGCAGCCGAAATCGTACAAGCGTCATACGATACCGCCAAATTCAAATGTACTATTGGACCAAAACCTGTCGGGGATCATTACCCTATTCCCGACATATTGCCCGCCACCAAAAAATGATATACAGGAACAAAAGAAAGGACATCGAAAGTCAAAGATCACCTTGTGTGATCTTTGATTCCAAAGATCCACCGGAACTCTCATAAGCCGCCCTCCCTTTTGGGACGATCGCCACCTGAAGCCTGAGGAGGATCATCCTTCTAATCATCAGCTGCCCCAACCTCGAGGAGCACTGGGGTTCACCAGCACTCTCCCGCGGAGGGGTATCAGTAGAGACGCCAGGATCATCCGGCGCTAGTTCATACATCCTGCTCCAAGGAATATAACCTTAAGACTGGGCGAGTAGTAACCCCCATTCGAAGTTCGTCTTCTAGCAACCCGTATAAGACCAATCAATGCCCTGGAAACAAATGGATTAACTCCTCCCAAGCTTCCAAAAATAAACCTAGGACGCTCATCATGAATCAGGACGATATCCCGATACGAAGGCCATCGTTGATTCGTCCCTTTGATCTTATGATAGTGACGCTCCACGAAGAGACAGCAAATATTTCTTAGGGGTCCACCGTTTCCATAGATCGCTCGGACACCTTGTTTACATACGGGAAGCGACGACGTGTGGCGTCAGCATGGCCGAACGTAGGGTCTTGCAAGATCTTCGTCATTTAACGGACGATCTAGCAAAAGGTATTAAGGGTTCGTCTATGTGTTAGCATAGTAGGCGAAATGCGTAAGAGGTCATCAACATCTGCCGCGGTATAGGTCAAGGGCCTGTCGTTGACTGACATCTCAATTTCTATTAAGATGGTTTGCAACTCCCGTCTGGTCACCAGTGCCCTTCCTAATACCTTCTTCATGGCAGATTTGACGATACCGATAGTTCTCTCCCAAATCGCCCCGAACCATGGTGCACGTGCTGGTATAAATCTCCATTGACAACCCTTTCCAGTGAGGGTAGCCACAACCTGCGGGTCATCCATTAAACTCTGGAGATATTTAGAGGCCCCGACAAAACAAGTCGCATTATCGCTCATAATAATTTGAGGGAAACCATTGCGGCCTGCAAAGCGTCTTAGAGTATGCAAAAAACCCTCACTGGATAGGTCGTCAATCAATTCAATATGAATCGCTCTGGTTACCGCACATGTGAATAGAACGGCATATACTTTTATGATAGTACCGGGCGATTCCCTAACATGAATCGCTCCGGTGTAGTCCCACCCCGGTTACCTGAAATGGTTCAGTCCTTTGTACCCTGAACTCAGGTAAGGGAGGTAGATCAACTGGGGAGTAAGGCTTACCCTGTAATCTTTTACAGATCGTACAACTATTGTGGATCCCTTTAATTGCTTGTCGCATCTTAGGGATCCACCAAGGGTGTCGCATATACGCCAGAACATAATTTACGCCAAAATGTAGGCAGGTCCTATGTCAATGGCGAATCAACAGTTTGGTAATCAAATGAGAGGAGCTAAGGAGGACAGGATAGTTCGCAGAATCAATAATGTCCGCCTTTTGTATCCTGCCTCTACACTTAATTATGCCTCCTTCCATATATAATCCTAGCTGCCTCATTAAGTTTTGAGGGTTTGGCCTTTGACTCCTTGCTCAGGATTTGATGTTCTGTAGGTTAAGATTCCCTTTGGACTAAACATATTAGTTTTGCTTCTGCTGATCTAATTTCATGGAGTCTGATATGCTTCGAATCTTCACTAAGGAACGACCCTTGAGCCCGACTTCTCATATTGTTAATGAAACGGTATATCCATGCAAATACCCGTATTACTTGATCATAGCTGCCGTAACGTTCCCACTCTACCAACTTGTTATCCTGATGTGACGTACTCACATTCGAACTACTTAACACATCATCTTGGGGCCGACCTGAAGGATCAGATATGTATTCCCTGAAATCCTGAGGCCATTCAGTTGGAGATGTAAGCCATGGAGGTCCATGCCACCAAATAAAGGCAGACATAAACTGCTGTGCCGAGATCCCCCGGGAAATTATGTCACTGGGGTTATCCCTGGTGCTCACATAGCGAAGTGTACCTGTAGGCACTACCTCATGAATCTCATCAGTGCGATTAGAAACATAAACAGGTAACACTTTCTGGCTGTGTACCCATGAAAGCGCTATTGACTGTCGCTCCAGACATAGACGTTACTAATCTGTAGTATCCCTGCAGAGGCACCCAGTGTTAACCATATTAGACGAGCAGACAGAAGCAATGCAGTAAGTTCTAATTTGGGAACTGTAATCTTCTTTATAGGGGCTACTTTGGCCTTCGCTATAGCCAGCGTCGCTTCACTACCATTGCATATGTATATGGCAGTACCGTACGCACTATTACTAGCATCAGAAAAGGCATGTAGATCCTCCTGTTGACCTCTAATAACCTGACGAGGAAGTTGGACCCTGCAACATGTGGAAAGGTCCGACCGAACCAACCGCCAAGTATCTTGTAACTCAATCGGGAGGGGCGTATCCCAATCTAGTTTTAGCCGCCACAGTTGCTGTAAAAACATACGAGCACGGATTGTTACAGGCAGCAAAAAACCTAGGGGATCAAACAACCTCGCTGACAAGCTTAAGCAGTTTCGCTTGGTCACAAGCTCACTGCCGCATGGTGTGTGACAGAAGGATATACAATCTGTGGTAGTGTCCCATTTGTGGCCTAAAAACTTCACCTCACTATTCTCAGTAGCTACACCGTCAGAAGCAAATTGACCTTTCAAAAGATCACTATTAGTGGCCCATTCTCTTAAGTATAAATGAGCCTTGGCAAATATATCGCGGATCTCCCAGCATCTCTTGAGCAATAAATCTTCATTGTCTCCGATGCCTTGAAGATTGTCCACATAGATCCCCTGCTTGATCTCATTCTTGAAGTCAGGATCTAGTCCAGCCTCCTCAAGATGACGCAAGATAGTAGCGTTGAGAAGGAACTGGGAACAGGTCGCCCCCGAATAAGACGACTCTGAACCTGTAGACCAGATACTCTGAATCTAGATCCATTGGGTCCCGTGGGCATAAAAATCTTGTCGAGTCCCTGTCCTCACGATGGAGTTGAAGCATCAGGAAGGCCTTCTCAATATCGGCGACCCATGCAAACTTATGACATCTGAAGCGCAACATAATTTGCGCTAGATCAGAGACCAGGGACGGACCCGTGTACAGACAATCATTCAGGCTATAGGAGCGATCACTGGATTTAGCAGAGCAGTCATACACAATACGAACAGGAGTGGTGGAACTGTCCTTTTTAATCCCATGGTGAGCAAGGTAATGGATGTCATCCCCATACTCACTGAGATCTACTCTCTCCACAAATCCACGTTGTACCTGCTCGGCCAAAACTGCCGCATAAGTCTCGCAATAACTTGGATCCTTGACAAACTGCTTCTGAAGGCCACGTAACCTACCAAGTGCTAGATGGAAATTAGTAGGTAATTTACTCTTGTTATCATTCCAAGGGAGCCTTACCACATACTGACCTCTGCCAGAGTCATACGTTACATTCTCTTCATACGAGCTTAACGCTAGCTTGGACTCACGATCAAGTTCATGTGGGTCAATTCCAATATTGTCCAAGTCCCATAGCTTATCTATATCAGTACATGTATTATCAGTCACATTTGGCCTAATATATTTATCTATGGGGCTTACTGCTACCTTGAGGACCGTAACCACATCCACCTGTGTGTCTTTAGAGGAGTGGCATAGGATCCAGAAATGGCATACCCTTGGATCGTGGGAGCATTATAAGCTTATCTACCCGCCGATATCCAGGCGTGAACCAGGTCGTAGTAATAATCAGCTCCGACCAGTAGCATAATACCATTGTTAGCAGAGAGTTGATCATCAGCCAGTTTATACCCCTTGCTTCTGAGATATTTCAAATGTGGTTGAATCTCTGATGCTATATAGAAACTGGGTAGTGTGTCGACCACAACAGCCTTGATGGGACATACCTTTTTCTATAAACATATGAAATCTCCACAATATCATAGTCACTGGAATCTATTTCACCAGTGAAACCATGGAGACGCAAATTCTCTTGACCCTTGCTGGTACACTTGAGCTGGGGTAATGATGACCGCAGAACGAATGACCTCTGTGAGCACTGGTCAAGTAAGGTGCGCGTCATTATAGTATTATTATTACTCCCCACTACTGGCAGCATCATAGTAGGAAGCAATTGACATTCTCGAGAAGCAATGGACATGGCAGATACTTTATCACCCTCGCTCAACCTTTCTCATGTGACTCTTTGGGGGTTCTCCCCTTTCCTTTGCCGTCGTGCCGATCAGACTGGGTGCAAAGGGAAAACCAATGTTTCCCCTTGCAATACTTACAAGGTTTGATGTAGGAATTGGTGCAAGTACTGTTGAAGTGGTCTCTTGCCAGACAGCTGGTACATAACTTAAGCGATTTAGCCTTGCTAATCTTCTGTGTAGCCTTAGGATACTTAGGACACTGATACCACAGATGACCGTGGACACTGCACAACTTACAACCTAATGATATTGGCCTTTTCTGTTTAGGAGAAGTCTGTACCGGGAAAGCTGCAGTAGATGGCGACATCTCCACTTGTCGGTAGTGTCCAGTACTCTCCATATTGAAGAATTCAGTCTGGTACACCTGCACCAACGCTTCCAAGTTTAGTGGAGAGTCGCTTAGTTGTCGTCTTAAGATTTCCCTTAGGGGAGAGGGTATCTTATTCAAGATATTAACACTAAATATTTCCTCCTTGGTGATGGCCATTGTCTCCATAGATCGGAGGAGGCTCTCAAAGGAGGCATAGTACTCCTTTAGGGCCGTCACATCATAGGATGGAGGATCTAGCGTGAAGAACTTCGTAATTAACGCGGTCTTGATGACTTCCACTCTCCCGTAAGTTATCTTCAGCAACTCCACTGCAGACTCGTAGCTGGTAGCTTCTAGCTTGTACCCATCGACTAACTTCAATGCCTCCCCTTTCAATTGACCACGGAGATATGTGAACCTTTGGATGGATGTGTGTTTTATTATGATGGACGGAACACTCAAAAATATCCCAAAATCCAGTCCATGTAGCCGAATCCCCGGAAAAGGTAGGCAAAGTAAGCTTCGGCAGGTTAAAACCAGTCGCCTTTGGTGTACCGGTATCCTTAACAGAGGTTGATTCTTGGGTGGAAGATAGTCTGCCTAAGGCTGTATTAACGTCCTCAAAGTACTCAAGATCTGCCGACATTTCTTCTTCCACATCGTCAGTAACTGTCAATAAACCATATACCTGCTGAGCATAACTATCATAAGTAGCTAGCGATTTAGTAACAGTAGCGAATTTACCCTTAATTTGATCAGCCGTAGCACTTATTAAAAATTCATCAAGATCTCTTAAACATCTATTTAAACTTCCCTTCATCCCTCCCTTAAGAATCTTAAGTTTCTTTAAATCTGTCATCTTTAAGGTCTAATTTTAAGCAACTTAAACTACAATGAGGTCAGACTACAAACCGTTAATCGCTTAGGAATCAACAGCGGCAAACCCCCATTACTTAAGAAATTTACTCAAAAAGAATTACATAATACTTACATCCCCCTTAATATAAACTATCGAAAGGAAATGATCTAACTAGACAAAAGAATTAAATACTAAATCCATTAAAAGAAAGGGTAAGGTGAAGCACTAATTATTGTAAGCCCTTTATAGGTAAGCCTAGTTGGTTTAAGCTACAATCATGAGGTCTGACTATTAACTGTCAATCGCTTAGGAATTAACAAAGACCGACACTCATGACCGCCACTTTTAAGCAACTAGGCCTAGGCTATTATGAAATTTAAATATAAAAGGTCACATGAGACCCTCCCCACCAGCATAATTAATAATGAGTCCCACAATGACAAAACACAAGCAACACCACAGGCACACCACCAAAGCGAAATGAAAAGCCACCACAGACACCTGCAGGGCCTAGACTGCCTAGCCTAGCCTATGAGCGCGAAATGGCGCCGACGAAATTACACCCAACCCCAAACTCCAGCCCAGCTAACCCACCAAAAAAACGCCAAGGATCACACGCCCAAAAAAGATAGAGACGGCGCCTAAATGGTAAAAAACATGAGGGAAGAAGCCGGGTGTAAACTAGGGAACGGCAGTCGGCCAACAACGCGCGAGGCGGCAGCCATTTGTAAGCCCACAAGCGTCAAAGAAGCAAACAAAACGGTACTACGGTAAGGAAGCCATCCGGTTCGAAGGACCATTATTTATCGGGAATTTAGATAAAGGTTAAATTACATATCACTGGTACATGAAAATATCCAACAAATAGTTATAATATAATTAACCAACGAGGTATTCGTCGATGGGTGTAATCCAGTCCCCCACACACGGCTAGTTCAATTGCATGACATGTAGGAATGTTCACATAATACAATATCGATACAATGAACTTAGCTTAGAGGACTGGTGATGTAGGACTGTTGTTATAAATTAGTATTTGTAGCACATGGTGAACTGTGGGTTGAGTCAGAGCCGGGAGGGAGATGTTTGGCTGTACGGTGTTGATTGAGAGACTAAAGGGCCGGCCTCCGATCGCTTCGCGAAATTACATATGGCTGCCGGCTCATAATAATTATAACCCATAACTTGGTTTCATAATACATCTAGAGCTGATGTAGATATTTATACATTACAGTTAATATTTAACCTAACTTAAGAATAAACTACAATACACAAAGAACCAGCCGAAATCGTACAAGCGATATGATACCACCAAATTCAAATGTCCTATTGGACCAAAACCTGTCGGGATCATTACCCTATTCCCGACAGGTACGCTTAGCACTTCCTAATTGAATGGTTATATGAATTATACTGGGGCAAAGAGATAGCCACTTCGTAGAAATATTAATTAGTGAATCTCTAAACAGCACAGTAATATGTAGTACTGCTAAAGGGAATCTTAGGTAGCATCTGATGGGTCTGGTCCTGGTTATCTTGCGTCCATGATGTTGGGGGCTAACGACTGGTTCCGCGGCCGTCCAGGGGGCCCATATGTGTGAAGTTCTTAAATACGATGGCAGGTCCTTCTATCCAAATCTGCCACGGAGTCTGCCGGCTCTGGGATCTCACTCCGGAACAACACAAGGGCAGAACTAGAAGTTAACTGCAGGGTAGTGACCCCTGGTTGGTGTCTAGCTTTCAACTGATTTGACTGGGGGCGGGAGTTAGATTTATAGGCTCGGTTCTGGACCCTGTAGACAGTAGGGATCTCGAGTCTTATGGACTTAATTGAGCTCTCAATAGATATGGGGACTAGGTAAGATGGTATTTACTGGGTGGCACAGGTCTATAGGAAGCCTTTATATTTTCATATAACTGAGCCTTAGTAAGAGGTACTATTTTGGCTATACTGGAAGTATTTAGGGGAGGGAGACTGGATCTACTTTGCGAGGAGGATGGGGACAGCTGTGATAGGAGCGTCTCTTAAATTGTGCAATCTTCATTCTATGGTATAGCTGAGGTGCTAATTTAGTGACCAGAGCATGCAAGAAAGGTAAATGGTTTATTGTGAGTAAATAGAGGTTAGTAAAGGTGTTAGTCATGCATGGTTAGTTCATTGATAGGAAGAATTCCTGTGCTACCTGGCAATGACTCGAAAGTCAAAACAGGGGTCAGGTATACCTCTGCGGGGTGGGGGTCTCCCTCCTCGGGTGGCAAAAAGGGGGAGCTGGGCGCCCTCTCTCTGTGATAGTCGTCCGGCGGCTGTGGCTAGGGGCTTGCCATATCACCAGTGTTTGTAATAACCCTCTGTGTATGAGACAGATGTGGGTGTCCTTAATACCAAAACCGAAGGTGCCTTAGCTAGCTGGTTTTACTCGGCTGGTTGTTAATTGTAGGGTTTGCTGGATGTGGTGGAGACTGGGTTGCTAACTCTGCCACATTTATCTGGAAGTATGGCAATAGAAGTTAGTTACTGGCGGGGCGGCTAGCCTCGCACCGACGACCATTGGTGCATGGTTGTGAATGGTTGTAAGAGAATAGATGGCATGCAAGGGGCTAGTAAAGTTCTAATGTTGTTCTGGCCTACTAAGTGAAGGTAGGCTGGATAGGAGCATATATAAAAAAGGTTGGAGAGCGTTAGCAACGGACAATTCAAGGATCTTCAAGAGGTATGAGAGAGAGGCTAGGTCGGACAAGAGTCGAGAAGCGCGGGTGTCTTAATGAGAGGGGGGGGGGGGGAGAGTTCAAGGGCTACAGGGAAATTTTGCCCCTAAGGTCCCTGGGTGTGGGGGTGGCATTAGGCTACAATTGATATGGAAGTTTGAAAAGGCAGTAGAATACGTTAGCCAAATGCTACCGGGGAATGCAACTATGGGGTGGTATATGAGTCTGGAAAAGATAGAGTTATGTGATCAGTCCGAGGGTTATGGATACTATATAGTTGGCCCTGGGAACTGCGTTTTCTATTAAATATAAATATACCAACAACAGCGGCAGTTCGTAGGGGTACTTAGTTATTGTTTCGGGGTACTTATGACAGATACTGGTAACCAGGTTATCTTATACAATCTCTGGTTGGGGTAAGAGGTGTAAGACACGAAGTAAATTGGCGTAGTGTGGACTGTGGATACGAAGGAGGCAAGGGGAAGACGTATGACAATTGTGGAAAGTAAATGGAAAAAGGTGAACACAATGGCGGATAAAAATACTTAACCTAAGGATTGCATACATCGATGAACGATGACATTATAGTCGTCGTCCTAATAAGGTGATGAAACCTGGTTGATCTGTACTTGGCACAATACGACACAAGGACAGTGCCGCTATGTCGCATCAATGCTGGTGGCAGTTAATATTATAGACTTAGTTACTAGAGGAACAATGCAAGGGGCGACTGAGCACGGGTTACATATATCTATACTCGTCATGGAAATGATATCCGAGGTCTAGGGACAAGCGTGGGTGTTTTAACTTCTAAGATATATAACATCTACTTCTCGGATGTAAGAACATACATAGATATAATTATGGCTGTCTGATGTGTTGGCATTGGCTCAACGTCGGGACAGGGCATGGGTGTTTTTAATATGAATGTATATTCCTGTTCATCATCTTTGTAGTTAGGAGTGTAGGACACGAGGGGGTTAGTGTACGTGAGGTGTGAAAAATGGTCAGTTTAGAAAAGGTAAATGGGTGCAGCCTGGAGCTGGTTAGCCCTGCGGGCTTGGGCCTGTCTGAAATGGCTGGCTCGGTCAGCTGGTCCTTTCGTTCTGTGGACCTTTCTTCCGGGTGTTTCTGTGTGGTGTTCGCTCGTGGTTTCTGTGGTGGGCTTCTTGTTCTGGGGCATTTTACTTCCCTCTCCTTCATTATAGGCTCGTCCTCGAGCCTCAAGGGTGAAGTTAAAAGAAGCATAGTGATGGTGGGTCATTTTCAGGGTATTTAGAAAGTTCCACCAAACACGAGAGCGACGGTCAGGTTTCTTTTGCAGGTCAATGTATACCTGTAAGAATGTGTCCTCTGTGTTGTGGCGGGCGGCTGCCCGGGCTTGTTGTGGGTGTGGTACACGGGCCAAGTGTCCAGTGGGGGTCTTTACTTTAACCTTTCGTATGAATGGTTTGTAGCTTTCCCCTGTGGGGGTCGGAGTGAGGTGTGTGGGATTGACAGGAAGTCTGTTTAGTGTGGTGAATGGGTTACTAACCGAAAGGGGATTCACGCGTGACAACAGAGCTGGGGATGAAGGGGGAATGTGAGTCTGGGTTTTATTTGGTTTTCTTGGGCGGTGTTGTAGGTTGGGAATATATAGTGAGGCAATGCGCAAAATCGGTTTAGGTAAGGTGGGTGAAGGAGGTGTGTGGGAAGGAGGGGGTGTGTGTGTTGTGTGGCTTGGGTCCTTAGTGTCAGAACGGGGCGTTATTTTTGTATCGCTGTCTTTAAATCTGATGGGTCTGTTGATTATTCTACCTCTGGCGGTCCTGGTGGGAAGGTAGATGTTTGTCGTGGGACTTGAGTCGCTCGACGATGTTTTATAGTGAGGGGAAGCACGTTTTATAGGTAAATGACATGTGGGGGTTTTCTCGGGGGTGACTTTGGGGGGGGTTTTCTTAGGGGTTGGTTGGTTGGGGGTTCGGTGAGATGAGGAGGTTGGTCGGTGTGTGGGTGGGGTGGTGGGGATCGTGGAAGGGAAAGGGGCGGATGCGGGGAGGGGCTAGACGGGTGGGTAAGGAGTGTAGATTTAAGTTGGAGGGTTGGGGGTAGGGGCGTGTGTTGTTTGATGAGGTTGGTGATTTGCTGGTGATTATTCGTCTTCTTTCCCTTTGTGGGGGAGAATTCGACGAAGAAGAAGAAGAGGAGGAGGAGGAGGGTAGTGGTCTGGCAGCCCTACGGAACTTGGTTAGTAGGGTGTGTTTTCTGGAGGTTTTAAACGATGTTTGTCGTGGGCGTAAGTTGTAGCGTGAGGTTTACTGAGGTAGATTGTGTGGTGCGGTTGGGTGTGTACTTGGTTTGGGGTGGGGGTGGTGGTTTTCTCACTGTGGTGCCTGGTGGAGGTATGTCAGGGCTAGACGGGAGGGTTTCTATTGTGGTCGGGGTTGTGGGTGGAGGTTTTTGTACTTGGATAAGTTGGGGAGGAACTTGACTATCAGAAGTGAAGGAAGGTGTCATGGTGGAAGAGGGTGTGATATTGGGGGCTTGGGGTTTGTGGAGGTTAGTTTGGGGGGTATGTTGAGAAAAGATTTGTCGGTTCGGTGCTGGAGTGCTTAGGTCCTTTGGGGTTTGTATGGGAATATTCGTAGCCTGAGTGAGGGGGTGAGTAGGGGTGTTTAATTTAGGGTCGGACGTGTGGGGTGGGGTAATGTCTTGTGGCTTTAGAGGTTTAAACGCTCGGACGAATCTAGTTCGGAGCGTGCGAGTCACGCCGTGATAGTCGATGGTGACTTGAAAGGCATTTGGGACTTGTATTACGGTGTAGGGTCCGACATAGCGAGGGCCTAACTTGTTGGTGATAGGGAGGTTGGCTACCATTACGGTGTCATGGATGGCGAAAGGGTTTTTGTCATCGATGTTATCAGTTTTGGTGTCTTGACAGATCTGGGCAGTATGGAGGGTGTTTTGCAGATGTTGCAATGGGTCAATTGTGGAGGTGGTGGAGGGAAGGTGAGCGTGGTGGTGGAATGGCAGTAACAGGGGGGGTACACCGTAAACACGTTCATGAGGGGAAATACCGTCTTCCCGAGGACAGGTGTTCATACCCCACTGTATCATCTTTAGTTGTGATGGCCAGTCTGAGGTATTAAGAGCAATCATTCTTGTACGTAACTGGTTGTTGATGGTGCGATGGCTGCGTTCGCAGATAGCATTTCCTTGAGGCCAGTACGGGGATGAGTGTTTAATCTTAATACCGCATTGTTGGGTGAATTGTTGCCAAAAATGTCCACTAAACTCGGGCGCATTGTCCGATAGAAGAGCAAGGGGAAGGCCGAATATAGGGAACACTTCGGTGGCAAGCAGTGTGGCGACTGTGATGGCTGTGTGGTCTTTAACTGGGCAGGCTATTAGAAATTTTGAATATACGTCTACAAATGTGACGATATAGCGGTTGCCAGCGTAAGAAGGGAACGGGCCCATGATGTCGAGGGATAGGACTTGGAACGGTTTGTTGGCAGAAATGGTACCAGCTGGGCCTGGGGTGCGTGATCTATCCTTTCCCAATAAACACGGTTTGCAGGATTCTGTCACTCGTTGTGCAATTTTGGAGGGGTTGGGGGTCCAGTATTGGTCTGTGAAGATCTTTAACATTTTCTTTTGTCCAAGGTGTATGCCGTTTCCCTCGTGGATGGCAATCATGTAGTCGTGGGCTATAGTGGGGTCCAAGATTATGTGACCAGTGTCTGTGGCAAGTTGATCTCCCCAGCGAGTCAGTCTCCTGAAGACGTTTAAAACGGTATCCAGGGGGGTCTGATTCATGCTTCCCAAGATTGAATTAGGGAGGGGGCTGCAGGGGCATTCTGTCGGGAGGTGGGGGTAGATACCAATTGAGTGTTTTGTAAGGCGGCTAGGTTGGTGGGGGGGTCTTTTGGTACTGGCAAACGTGACAGGGCGTCTGCATTAGTATGGAGTTTGCCGGGACGATATTGTATGGTAAAGTCGTAGTCCTCTAGTGTCTCTCTCCAACATTCCTCATATCTTGTATTGTGCATGGAGCCTTATATACCCAGTCAATTATAACTCACATTACCCAAGTTAAACCTGTAGAAAAACAGGGCATAACATTGGCGGCAGCGGTGGTTCTTGATTCGGATAAAAGGTTGCATTACACTGCAAGTTTGGAACAGTAGAAGCATGGCAACATCGCGAAATCTTCAGCCACTCGCGCACATTCCCAAGTATGATGTAAACACGTATGATATCACCAGTTACTTAGACATAATAAAGCCAGTGTACGATGTGGTACTTCATAATGACCGCGAAAAAAAATCGCTGTTGCAATTTCGCATATTATACAGTTGGGAGAAGCCGTTTCCCAACTTGTTGATAAGCCTACCTTTAAAGAATTTATTCGCCAAACTGTGACACAGAATACGCCAGAGTTTACCTGGAACCAGTTTCGATCCTTCGTGATCCGGACCTTAGATCCTTTTGGGTTCCCCCGTCGCCCCCAAAATAATAAAAGTCGACGAGATCAAGTATGAAGGGATATAAATGTGACCCTCATACAACTCTACAGATACGTGGAGGACCACGTCTAGCTATGAAGATTACGACCAACAAAATGAACTCTATTCACCGCATTGTTAAACATCCTCCCACCCCACATCACGCCCATCTCGACCCGTATGGCTTATTCGAAGAACATATGCTCTCCATCAGAGAAGAATGCCTACGCAGTTCGATGAATCCCCCTATCCAACCCTTCAGCCCCTATCCAAGACTCCGTGCACCCTTCCAAAATGACTTCCGGTGAAAGTCCAACCCCAGTGCACTCTCCTTGCCTCTATCCTCTGACCATCCCTAAATTTTCCCCTGCCCAGCCATCCACCAACGATCTTCCATCAATTGTGTTACCCTATAAACCCATCCTTTTCTATGCATGTCAAACAAACCCACCAACCCCAGATAACCGCTAACCAGACCGTGACTGCCACCAAGAAGATTCCCAAAATTCGTCCTGTTAACAACCCCAAATCAATACATCAGTCCTCTACCAATAACCCCTGTTCTACACCTAACTCTTCCCCCACCAACCCTCCGCAGCCCCCCCAACAAGCCCCGTATTCTAGCTATGCCTATCACAACATATTTTCCCCATGACCCCAGAAACCAAACCCACCAACCCCAGATAACCTCTAACCAGACCGTGACTGCCACCAAGAAGATTCCCAAAATTCGTCCTGTTAACAACCCCAAGTCAATACATCAGTCCTCTACCAATAACCCCTGTTCGACACCTAACTCTTCCCCCACCAACCCTCCGCAGCCCCCCCAACAAGCCCCATATTCTAGCTATGCCTACCTATGTAGGCCTACCACAACATATTTTCCCCATGACCCCTGAAATGTTCAGCTATCCCCCCACCAACAAAATTTCCCTTGTGACAGTTTTCCGTCGGTAGCTTGTGACAGTTTTCAGTCAGTAGCTCCCTTCCACCCCCACACAATTCACACTCCTAGAAAACTTCGAAACCCCACACTTGACTCGCCCTCTCATGTCAAACAAACTCCCCAGTCCCAGATAACCTCTAACCAGACCGAGACTGCCACCAAGAAAATTCCCCAAACTCGTCCTGTTAACAACCCCAAATCAGTACATCACTCCTCCCTCAATAACCCATGTCCTATGCCTAACTCTGCCCCCACTAATCCTCCCCAGTCCCACATAACCTTTAACCAGACCGAGACTGACACCAAGAAAATTCCCCAAATTCGTCCTGTTAACAAACCCAAATCATACATCAGTCCTCTACCAATAACCCCTGTTCGACACCTAACTCTTCCCCCACCAACCCTCCGCAGCCCCCCCAACAAGCCCCGTATTCTAGCTATGCCTACCTATGTAGGCCTACCACAACATATTTTCCCCATGACCCCAGAAATGTTCAGCTATCCCCCCACCAACAAAATTTCCCTTGTGACAGTTTTCCGTCGGTAGATTGTGACAGTTTTCAGTCATTAGCTCCCTTCCACCCCCACACAAATCACACCCAGCATTTCATTGGTGGCAGCTAGGGAACGTGACCAGGTAGTTACGTGGAGCACCCGTCACGCGAACCCTATACCAACAATATTGAGATTGCTGAGGTGATACAGCTACGATACCTTACGACCTTAAAATAGGCTAGGGACTAGCCTAGTTAAAGAAGGATGTAATGTAATGCCCTCGAAAATGTCCCGCACCCACAATAATACTAACCCGAGTTGACGTCAGGTATAGCGTAAAATAGTCGTAGATGTAAGTCCAATAAACTCATCACGTGATAACACCACGAGACTATCTCCTGGTTCTTAAATGTCGGCCTAAGGTTGCTATCCATTTAGTCCGGCCGTGGTAGTACAGTGGGTTCGCGCGCGGGCCTGGTGGTGATGGTTGGGTCACTAACCTGGGGTCGAACCCCACCCAAGGCCTCTCAAAACCTGTGGGTTTTTAGGGGGGTTAAATTCCCTTCAGAGGTTCGTACCCCGCGCCAGGTACCAGGAAAAGTTTATCCTAAAGGTAGCCTGGGGATATTTCAGGAGACCATGAATTCCCTTCACACCCAGCATTTCATTGGTGGCAGCTAAGGAACGTGACCAGGTAGCTACGTGGAGCACCCGTCACGCGAACCCTAAAAACCATATTGAGATAGCTAAGGTAAAAAGGCTACGATACCTTACGACCTTACGAGGCTAGGACTAGCCTAACTAAAAAGGAATGTGGTGTAATGCCCTCGAAAAATGTCCCGCACCCACAATAATACTAAACCCGAGTTGACGGTCAGGTATAGCGTAAAATAGTCGTAGATGGTAAGTCCAATAAACTCATCACGTGATAACACCACGAGACTATCACCTGGTTCTTAAAAATCGGACTAAGGTTGCTATACTTTTAGTACGTCCGTGGTAGTACAGTGGGTTAGCGCGCGGGCCTGGTGGTGATGGTGGTGCGTCACTAACCAGGGTTCGAACCCCACCCAAGGCATCTCAAAAACCTGTGGGTTTTAGGGGGGTTAAATTCCCTTCAGAGGTTCGTACCCCGCGCCAGGTACCAGGAAAGGTTGATCCTAAAGGTAGCCTGGGGATAATTCCCATTCCTATTTAACCTGGAAAAACCTAGCATTTCAGCCACCCAACACTGTGCTACTCGTTTGCTTTGACTTTGAGAGGGTCGCCAGGGGAGAGAACCAGATACTAGCGATCTGGATCTCTCAAGAGAGCACCCCGTCAATTAACGTAATTTGGCCGCACAGCCTTAAGGACTTCGCTAGGCTACGAGCCGCTTGCTCAGCCATTGTTTCCTAGCCTACTACATCCCAGCTAGACTTTATTCGCCTAGCAGACACCAATTTAGATTATAAGCTCTTTCTGTTATGTATGCATTATTATTCACGGCATTTATTAGTCTAGGTTGTTGTTGAGTTGCACAACCCTAGTAGGCTGTTTCGTTGATGAGGAAGTACTTCTTTTGCTGTTTGAGTTCCTACTATTGCGCAGTTATTGTTCCCGTGCCAGTTAACCCTATATGTCCTTACAATTGTCATATCCTGTTCCTGCTTTATACTACAGTTCAAATCCGATACGATCATCTTACCCCAGCATCAAACTTTCTTCAGAAGATTCCTGCTCGATGCTTTGGGACTTTCGTTCACTTTCTTTAGTATAGGAGTGACAGTTCATTATTGTTTAGAGTAACTTTAAATATACCTT
Source organism: Paralithodes platypus (assembly GCA_032716605.1). Classification (NCBI taxonomy): domain Eukaryota; kingdom Metazoa; phylum Arthropoda; class Malacostraca; order Decapoda; family Lithodidae; genus Paralithodes; species Paralithodes platypus. The sequence continues at coordinate 36,069,171 of CM064487.1, forward strand.
CTTCTAGTTTGCATTAAATCATTGCAGTGATTTAATTAAGATCTCTATCTTTTCCTAGTATACCTTATTACCGTAATTGTATGTTGTTGTGATCAGGCTGTATCAGAGATCATCAGCCTGTAGTAGTAGTGCACTTATACTGAGTTATAGGATACCCCGTTATCGCAGATTTAACTCTGGAGGGTATAGGTGTTTTTTGTGCGCCGGCATTATAAGTTCAGGGGTTGGATCTAGTGTTACCGTTGTGGCTGTGTACTTTCCTAGTCCAATGATTAAGAGCCCTTGTTTTATACGAGCCCCGGTCGTAACACGTGACACTTTTGATTCTCTCTGGTGTCCTCTACAGCTGAAGATGACTCCCGAGAGTATAATTGCTCCAATATAAAACTTGTTAACAAAAGTAGTTTCCCAAAGTGCCACCCCATATATATATATATATATATATATATATATATATATATATATATAAAGAAACGTATCTTTAAAATGTGAACGCAGTGTACACCCTTCCATCCGGCACTGTTCCTAAAGAGTAATAAATCCGGCACATTAACCCGGGAACTGCGGAGAGACTCTTAAGAGTTCCCCCGGCGGACTGCGGGGAGACTCTTAACCCGTATAGCCCAGCGACGCATCTGACGCGTCGGCGATGTATGTAACGCACAGCCCCAGAGACGCGCCTGGCGCGTCACCCTAATTGCGCCGACCGTAACCTCAGGTGTAGCCACTCAAGAGGGCTCAGATTTGTATGGGAACTGTGTACGTATCCCACGCAACCGTGCCGATGGTAGAAAACTCTCAAAGTCCACGTGCGTGCGCGCGAGCGCGCAATAACCTGGATTTTTGGGATAATTGCCTTCAATTTTTTACTCCGTTTTCGGGGGCTCTGTAGGACCATTGTTTAAGCTTTTTGAGCGGCCTAACCCATTCGCTATTGTTTCTGGAATAAATTTTTTTTTTGAAAACCGGCCGGGTTCTGGTGCGCACACATTACAAAACTAGCCGGGGCTCCACGGGTTAAGAGTGAGTGAAAACAAAAATAAACTTTTGACATCGAAAAAAAAAAAACAAAAAAATTTTGTTTGGCCCCTGGGCCATGCAAAATCACAGTCCTCTACCTCCCCTCCTTCCCCACTTTCCTCCTCTCCTTCAGTTATCACCTATTTTCCCTGTTATTCCCTTATTCTGAGGTATATTTTCGTGCTAACATTAGAAATCCGGTTGGAGGGTGTGGTCATCCTTGATAGCAAGCGAATGCGAGAGAGAGAGTATCGATCGACTGTGTTTCAGTGGCCTTGGGGGAAATTGGCGGGAAAGCAGCTTGCCTCACCCATACATTATACAACTCGCGGGCTATATCTCCGATTTTGACCATCCAAACGCTGTTTTCACTCGTTTTATTGTTGTTTCAGGTTAATACCTTTATAATCAACCCATAATAGGTGCATATGGATAAGTATTAATGCTATTGCTAATGGTACAATGAATATTTTAGTGACGGAAACACCTCAAATACGTCAGCACAGGGGGACGTTTCCAATTACCCCCATGTGCACTTGTTAGGTTAAGGGGAGAGGGGTCGTTTTTCTGGTCCCCCTTCTTCCTCATGTTCAGCCCCATTAGTTTTAATATTTTAAGACGTTCGGCCCATTAGTTTGCCTATTTTAAGACCTTTTGCCCCATTTCTTTGACAATATTAAAACTTTGTGTTATTTAGGTGTCGATTATTTCCTGGCGAGCGAAAGCGAGCCTCTAAATTAAGAGGAAGCGGCCTTCAGTCGGGACATATTTCTTTTTCGAAAATGTACACATTTATATTAAAAGTTTTTTTATCGAGATCTAGGGAGGAAGCTAAAAACAAATAAAAATCAAAAGACCCATTAATTAGCAAATAAATACGCCCACCTCCCTTTAACCCTTAAAGAGCGGCGCTCGACTTAAGTCGTGCACCAATTTGCAGCAAGTTAGGAGCATTATTAAGGCTTTTAAAGGGTTAAAATCCAGTGCAAATGGCCGGGAGCACAGCAGGCCACACGTCCGACACCCAGGGCTTACCGCCACCCACTGACTCACGCTCGCTCAGTTCTCGAGAGGACGGCAGTGTTACCATTAGTGAGCGTAGTGGGAAAAAATATGCCGCTATACGCTAAACTCCCATGTTGGTGGCACCACTGCATGAGAACCACGAGTGCTACGTAGCTCGTTCTGGTCTCATTTTGAAGCTTTTAGCACCTAGTTTTTTGCTGAATATTTTTTTTTCATGCAGATACTTGATTGATCATTCAGGAGGGCCTGAACATGCCCAAAATAGCCCAAAACACCGCTAGACAAGGGTTAAGTATCATGACCCTACCATTATACTTTGTGTTAACCCTCTCAGTATACGAAGACGCATTTATCACCCTATTCTGGCTATCAGTAGTGTGACCCCTACCAGCGTGGGCAGAATCGCCTCCTGTTAGGCACTAGGGCTCGCCAGGGCAGTGAAATGGGCTACAGTTGTGAGAGAGTGTTGTTCTTTCTTTCTTAATAACCGCATTGTTGCAGACAGTCCAGTGGTGGTCTTTATTTTCGTCTGTGACAACAGGAAGTAATTTTATATCATGAGTAGAATATAAGATGAATTGTGGTGTAGAATTGAGAGAGAGAGCGGGCGGGCTGCGTGGGGGCAGTGAGTGTTGCTTTCCTCCCCCCTTCCTCCCTCCCGGAGGAGGTTCCCGCCCGCGTGGGCCTTTCTCTCGGTTTTCATTGGCTGGTGGTTCCTGGCGCCTTCTGGGGGCCTGCGATCTTGTGACGTATCGGCCCGTGATTGGCTGAACCACCGTGCCTTTGTGTGATCCTGGGGGTTCGGAGAAGCTTTCCTCCTCAGAGCAGGCTAGAGACGCATACGACTAACATCCTTTTGATAACTGTCCCCCATATCTCCACCATTCTGATACTGTTTCTCTCACTCAACTTCTTCTGTTTCATTCCTCTAATCTTTTAACATCACAGCACTCCCTTTGGGTTCTGCATACGATTTCATATCGGCCCATCGTATTGTGTGCGTCGCTCTCTGAGATATTTACATGTATTAGAATAGGCTATAAGGTATCTTAGTCTATGGAGGTGTGAGGACTCTAGGAGTGCCTCCCTCAGCGTTCGTAGTCTATGGAGGTTTGATGACTTTAGGTGTGTCTCCCTCATTATTGATTTAGTGCTCTGCTCTGTTATTTAATACTAGACTGGGATAAGGTAACTGTAGTCGTTGTCCCCTATGTGTGTACGGTGCGCTTATACCTACACGACTTCGACTGGTCCTGTGGTAGCCTGTGTTGTCTTTTCGGTTGCTTCCTTTACGAGTGTAGCACTGTGTTGACTGAGGGCTTTGGCCTGTACCAGTTCCACACTTTGCTGGATCTTTGCTTGTCTTTTGAGGGTCGCCATGATAGAACCAGATACTTGTGATCTGGATCTATCAAGACAGACACCCTAGTCAAATAACGTAACTTAAAGGATGCAGTCTTTAGGACATCGCTAGGCTACGAGCCTGTCTTGCTCACCTCAGTTCCTTACCTAGAGTATCCCAGCTAGACAATATTAATTGAGTAGACACTTATTAGTATTTAACCCCTAACTGTCGGCACGCAACATAAGTCGAGTATAATAAATCTGGACTATCTGGCGGCGCGCGACATAGGTCGTGTGGCAATTTCAGCACGTAATGTTGCTGAGAGAGAGAGACAAGTGGTGGCAGGAGAGTAGCGAGCGTATGACTGCTCCAGACCACCGCGGCGAACCTACTGACACGAATCCCACCTCCTCCCTCCCTCTCTACATACTGAATTGTATGGGGAAAGTACCGAATTACATGCTTTTTGCACTCGTGTTGCGCGGTTGTTGCAAGAAAACTAGCGATCATAAAAGGATCGTTGTGGTGTCATTGGAAAGCTCTGTTTATGCCCTTTCAGGGATAGATACTTGTTTTACGCTCTGGGTCTTATTTAGGCATGAAAATGATCACGTAAACAGCCCTATTTTGGGTAAAAACACCCCGCTGGTGGCTACATATTATATACCGCCTAGGCTGCTCTTAAGGTGTTAATATAAGCTCTTATTTATGTGTGCATTATTATTCACGGCATTTATTAGTCTAGGTTGTTGCTGAGCCGCACAACCATAGTAGGCTGTTTCGTTAATGAGGAAGTACTGTTTTTTAGTGTCGAGCTTACCGCCGTTGCGCATTTATACTATTCTCGTGTCAGTTACCATTATATGTCCTATCTTTTAGTGTATGTGATTTACACGTGTGGTGTCCTGCCTCCTGCCTTTATATTAGTTTAAGATCCGAGCATCTTATGAGCATCAGACTTTCTTCAGAAGTTTCCAGGTCTATGCTGTAGGACTAGACTTCACTTTCTTTCAGATAGGAGTGAAGAGTTTATTGATTGTTTAGAGTAACTATATTAAAGCATCTTTTTATTGTATTAAATCTTGCAGTGATTTAATTGATTTTTCCATATATTCCTTTTATGCATTTTAACGTAACTTGCATCTTGTTTGTTATCAGGCTATACCAGTGCAGGTTAGCCTGATGTAGAGTACATTTTTGCCCAGTTAAGGATACCCCGCTATCGCAGATTAACAAGAGAGGGTATAAGTGTTTTGTTCGAGGGTTTGGATCTAGCGTACCGTTGTTGCATAGTGCCCTATTACTAGTCCAATCATTAAGTGCCCTTGTTTTATTCGAGCCCCGGTCATAACAAATGGCGACCTTGCCTAGTATCTTATCCTATGAGCAAGTCGTCATAACAAATGGCGACCTTGCCTAAGATAAATCTAAGATAAAATACTAACAAATGGCGACCTTGCCTAGTATCTTATCTTAGTCGTCATAACTAAGAAATAATTGCAGGATTTTTTGTGGAGAAATATTTTTTGAAAATCACCGTTTGAGGGTTGATTGTTATTTCTTACAGTTTGGCAGTGGACATTTGTTTTTGAGGAATATTTTGGACACGTTAGAATTTTTTTTGGCAACGTAGTATAGCACTTGAGTTGACTTCAAGCATTTTTGAGTGAATAGTGCTACATGAGAGTTTATTTTTTTTTTTTTTTTATAAACGTTGAGTATTTCCGGTGAACACTATGTCGACCGATGGATCAGTGCACAGTGAGGACACAGTACGGGAAGCAGGCTCTGAGGTGCAGAGGCTGGGCTTGTTAGAGGACATTAGAGTAGTAACTAGTGAAGAGGATGCAAGGAAATTTTTGGAGATACCTATTACTGTTGACCGGGTGGCGGGGATTGATCGGTATGGTCTCCAGTGTTTAGCCACGGTCATGGGGCATGTTGGCACTAGCAGCATGACGAGAAATTACCTGGTGGCATGTGTGCTGGGCGGGGTGCAACGGGTGGAGCGAGTGCTTTGGCACCTTCAGCCAAGCCCCCCCTCCACTCTACTCCCATCATGCTCTTAGACCAGTCAAAGTAGGGCTGGACTTAGAACAAATTGCAATAGAAGGTTTTTTGGCTTTAACTTGTTTATTAGGTCCCTCTGATGAACATATAAAAAGTCTCCAACTTTTGGACACCGGGAAAGTGGTTAATTTGCATAAATTCAAGATGGCCGCCGTCCAAAGCTTCAATTTACAGATAACTTTTTTCTGGTTGCTCCTAGACCCTATAAATGTATTACAAACAACGTTTTTTGGCTTTAACTTGTTTATTAGGTCCCTCTGATGAACATATAAAAAGTCTCCAACTTTTGGACACCTGGAAAGTGGTTAATTTACAGCCAAAAAACCTTACCGCCAAAAAACCTTCTATTGCAATTTGTTCTAGGTCAAGCCCTACCTTTACTGCACATTATTGTCTATTACATTTTGCCACTGCAGGCAGGTTTGGACAGTTCGTTGCAGACAATGTTGATCACAACTTGCGTACGCTTGATGGGCGAGGAACATACCATGGTATGGGTATAATTGTTGCTGTCACCCCTGAAGTAAGAGACACAACATCAATACCAAGATTGCAGTCACCTGAAAACAACTTCACGGCAGCTCAAATTGAAATCAAATACTACCGCAGTGTTCGCAAGAAGGGTGGGCCTCTCGAATTTAGAAAGCTTGACCCCATTTCAGCATCTGACAAGCTTGAAAATCTGGACATACTGTGGAAAAACGTCATGGTTTGCTTCGACCAAAACGACCAGGCTGGTCCGGCTTAATGCAGAGTGTGTGCCATGGACCACACCCAGGGAAATCATCCGTCCATTTCTTGCCCATGATTGACATGGACCCTACGGACATGAGTTGTATTTACTCAACACTTCACTTCGTTGCTGCGGAAAGCCATCGCCAGGGAACGACGCCAATGCTGACATTCGACCAACCGCTTTATTGGAAAGCGAAGACGATCATTGTTTCATGAGAAGGAAGGAAGCGAACTGAAACCCATTGTTTTGAACCTTGGTGGCTTTCACTCTGTGATGAGCTTTTTGGGATGCATGGGCCATGTTATGGAAGCATCTGGGGTTAAGGAGGTTTTGGAACTTATATACGCTGAAAATGCTGTGACCCAAATGCTGAGTGGGAAATCCTATGCACGAGCAATCAGAGGCCACTTCTTGGTTGACACAGCCTTGAGTTCGATTTGTGTTAGGCAGGACATACGGTGTCAACCTCTCAATGGTAGATGAGGAAAGTGACGCATGCAAGGACTTCCAGGAGGCTGCAGATCTTTTGGATAAGCTGTTGCGTGAAGACGTTTCACCGGATGAAGTCTGCAGTAAAGACGTTTTCAACAGAATTTCTGAAAACTTAAAGCTGAGAAGAGCTCCTTAGCAGAGCATAAGATGGGAAAGCTATGGATTCAATACATGGACATGATTGACCTGCTGCGTCGCTTCCTGAGGGCACTGAGAATGGTCGATTTCCTACTGTACCCTCGGAACACTCCAGGAGATTTTGCCGTACTTTGCAGCGTGTGGTCATAAGAATTATGCCAAGTCATCTCATGTCTACATTCAAGTCATGATTGAACTTGAGCAGCTCAACCCTTACATGTTCTGGCGATTGAACCCCGGTCTATTTTGTGATCCGCCGAAGTGATCGGCTGTGGGCAGGACTGCCAAGCGACTTGGTTATAGAGCAGGTTTTGATGCGCTCTTTGAAAACGAATGGTGGATTGACACGTGGTAGGGGCATGGAGGAAACGCAACGCCTGCGCTGGTTACTTGCTATGCCAGCCTGCGCTGAGGTGAGTGAAGTTATGCAAGAACTGACAGGGAAGCATTTCCACACCTCTGAGCAGCACAAAGAAATGACTGAAGCAAGGCGTGAACGAGATAGGAAGGACACAGAGAAGGTTTCTCGCATTCTTCAAGGATTATGATCCATTTCAAGAATCAAATGAACTCAGGAATATTGCCAACGGTGTGACAGGACCAGCCTCGGCCAATCCTCATTTACTGTATGAGGTTGGTATGAACATTGTGCAGAAGATGGAAGGTAGCAATGCTTTTGACTTTTCATTTAGGAAGAAAGATCAAGTTGAGTCGTTTGGGTGCAAAGGTTACATCAGTGCTGAAAAAGTACCAAACGACCCACAGCTCCTTTTCCAGAGGCTCCTCATCTTTGCTAAAAACAGGGACTTAGGTGTTGAAGAGGTCTTTGCGTATGAGTTGTCTAGCTACCCTACTGCTCTGTTCGATAAGTGGGGGAGGCTCAGGGAAGCCAATAAACCACAGCTAGGAGATGAGATAGCTGCTGTTGTTCCCAAGTCGTCATTGGAATCATTTGAGGAAGAAAGGACTGTGACCCATGTTCTGGATGGTGGTTCCTTATTGCAAAGGATTCCATGGAAGAAGGGTGACACATTTGAGGACATTGCAAGCATGTTACATGAAAGCATGTTTCCAAAAACTTTCTCAACCCGGTGGTTGTATTCGACGGTTATAAATCAGGACCTACTACCAAGGACATGACACACAATCGACGATCAAAAGGAGTCTTTGGTCAAAAGGTGATGTTCACTCCAACCATGCCCCTTCGGTCAAAAAAGGAAAACTTCTTGTCAAACTCGGACAATAAGCAAAACTTCATTGACTTATTGTGTGAAACATTCAAGGCAAATGGAATTGACTGTGTCAATGCGCCAGCAGATGCAGATGTCATGATTGCGAAGAGGCAATTGAGCATGCAAGGAAAACCGTGACATATGTGAATAGGTGAGGACACAGACTTGTGGTGCTGTTGTGTCATTATGCGGAACGAGGGATTAATGATTTGTACTTCAAGTCGAGCAAGGAAGGTGGGAAATGTTGGCATATTAACTCAGTCGCAGAAGCTCTCGGTGAAAGCATCTGTCGTGTCCTGCCAGTTGTCCATGCACTCTGTGGATGTGACACAACCTCACGACTGTATGGTATTGGTAAGGGGGCTGCCTTGAGCAAAGTGAGCGAAGACAACGGTATCTCGAAATGTATAGAAGCATTCTGTTGCCAAAGTGGAAGTAAAGACGCGATATCATCAGCTGGTGAAAAGGCCTTGGTTTATTTGTACGGGGGAAAAGGAAATGACACCCTTGACGGACTGCGAAAAGACCAAAATTTTGCAACAAGGTGGCAAAAAGTTCAACTACCGTTGAAGTTCACAGCCTTCCCCCAACAACCGATGCAGCCAAATACCACTCGTTCCGAGTTTTATTGTCAGGTCCAGGAATGGATGGGGAACTGTGTGGACCCCGAGAAATGGGGCTGGTGTCTGCGGAAGGGACAGCTTGAACCGAAGACGATGGATTCGCCAGTGGCTCCTGATTCACTACTGAAATTGGTCAGATGTCAGTGTAAGGGCAACTGTAACACTCAACGCTGTAGTTGCAAACGGAATGAGCTTGAATGTTCCAGTGCATGTTGTCAATGTAAAGGACTCTGTCAAAATAGCAACTTTGATGCAAGCACCGATGATCCAAGTGAATACGAACTCCTATCATGAATTACATAATTGGCTCTGAATGACGTCATACTACGTCATGGTTTTTTTTTTTTTTTTTTATAAAAAAGAGGGACAACAGGTCAAAAAACCCATACAAGCACAAAGTGCCTGTGTCACCCCTTGTGAAGAGACAGTTCAGCCTGTCTGTAAGGTTTTTTTCGGCTGTAAATTAACCTCTTTCCAGGTGTCCCAAAGTTGGAGACTTTTTATATGTTCATCAAAGGCCCTAATAAACAAGTTAAAGCCAAAAAATGTTGTTTGTAATACATTTATAGGGTCTAGGAGCAACCAGAAAAAAGTTATCTGTAAATTGAAGCTTTGGACGGTGGCCATCTTGAATTTATGCAAATTAACCACTTTCCCAGTGTCCAAAAGTTGGAGACTTTTTATATGTTCATCAGAGGGACCTAATAAACAAGTTAAAGCCAAAAAACCTTCTATTGCAATTTGTTCTAGGTCCAGTTAAATGATTGCTAGATTTACTGGACTATCTCTAGAACACCGGATCAGAGGACGTTCCCGCAGGCTGATAGTTACTGGCAGCATGGTTTGCCACTGGGTGGATCACTGGGTGGGTCTCCAAATGTTGCAATTCCTCCTCCTCAAGGTTTGACTCCAGATATGCTCTTCCAACTTGAGATGGCTAAGCAGCAGCAGCAGCTTGAAATGGCTAAGATGCAGCAGCAGCGGGAATCTGAGCAGCAGCGGCAGTTTGAGATGGCTAAGATTCAGGCTGAGGAGAGTAGGGCCATACGTGAGGCTGAGCTTCAGGCTGAGTCTAGGAAGTACTGTGCAGACATAGATCTTGAGAAGTCTCGGGTGGAGACAGGGCAGCATCTCGGTTCTGGGAATCGAGGTCTTGATCAGTCTTTATCGCACCTTCTTAAGTTAGTCCCTGTATTTGACGAGTCGGGTGTCACCGAATTTTTCATGCATTTTGAGAAGAAGTGCCGGGAGCACCAATGGCCCGAGGTTAAGTGGGCAGCCCTTGTTTCCTCTAGGTTGGTTGGCAAAGGACTCAAGGCATATGATGCGTTGCCCTTGGAGTCTTGCGTCGATTATGAGGTACTGAAGGAGGCTGTTCTGCGGGCGTACGAGTTACAACCAGAGACTTATAGGTTGAAGTTCCGGGGTGTTACGAAGGGTCGTGAGTGCACCTTTCTTGAACATGCCCGGGAACTGTCTGACGCTTTTGGGAATTGGCTGAGATCGGAGAAGGCAACGACGTTTGATGAGATAAAACAGTTGATGCTTCTCGAGCAGTTCTTCAAGTGCACAGGCAGCGACCTGACGTTGAACCTCAAAGAGAAAAACCCTAAAACTCTACAGGAGGCAGCTGAGATGGCTGACCATAGGCTATCGCTAATTCGTGGGTGCGGGTCTGCACAACGGAACGATGCAGGTAACAAGGGGCGCAATACTCCCCCCCCCCCCTCGAGTAGAGCTGGAGGTTGAAGGTGTGACACGAGAGTTGGATGTTGGAATCTTGGAGAAACTGCCGGTAGAGGGCGTCGACCTTCTTCTCGGCAACGACTTTGCGGTGCCTATTCCTGAAGTTCCACCCTTAGTCGTTGCCGAGAGGGCGGCCGACGTGAGTAGGGAGGGGCAGGAGTTGGTCGAGAGGTGTCAATTACAGCAGATGGCGTGTGTTGTCACCCGATCTCGTGCATCTAAAGTGTCACAGCCTATTCCTCAGTCTCTAGACCAGCGGAGGAACGGTCGGAAGGAGCAAGCTAAATTTGGGAGTTTTGCGAGTTTTGCTCCAGCGGCTCTTCTTAGCGACTTAGTACTTGACCCAGAGATGAGCTCTGGAGTGGCCCCAGAACCTGTCACCCCTAGTGACATGGTTGGGCGTGATGGCACTCCGCGACTTAGTAGTTCCCAGGTGGAGGAGGGTTGTGGGAAGGGACTATTGAACACGAGGACGGGGAAACATGTCATGTGAACCTGTTGGAGGAGTTTGTGAGGCAACCACCTGAGCAGCCTACTGTCCCTGTGTTGGTCTGCAGTGGCCAAGGTGGAGAAGGAGAGGGGGGCAGTGGTGCACAGGTGGAGGAGAATTGGGATTGTCATGCCTCGGCGGAGCAGTGGGCGGGGGACACCAGTCTGGTGGCTGTGGAAGCGCTAGAGCACCTGCCTGAGCAGCAGTGTGCAGCGCTCCAGCACCAGCTCGGTTCATACCCCACTGGTCGTGCCGAGCACCCGAGCCTCACAACTCATGCGGTGCAAGATGTTAAGCGGGCAGGTCACTTGAATGTTGGCAGACCGTTGGCCTCGTTGTTTCGGTGGTTCAAGGTGGGCGATGGGGCTTTGGCATGGTTGTCAGGTCAGGGTCAACCCATGGCTGCCAAGGGTGGTGGTCAGGAGGACATGAAGCAGATTGGTGAGGTTGGCTGTGGCATCGAAGTGCCCGGTCGTCGCATAGCCTCCCAATGCTGCTCTAGTCGAATGCAACAGCCCTACCATAGACCGACTGTGTCTGGCCATGTCGGTGGGAGCGGTGGTGCTGCGCAGGCAGATGTAGTCGTAAGGAATGCGGGGGTGCGCATGTATGGTATCGGTGGGGAAGCCTTAGCAATTGTAAACTGTGGGAGTGACTGCACAGGTGGTGCTGATTGTCCCTCTCATGACCTGGCTGTTCTGGGAACAGAGGTGGAGAAGGAGGGAGGCTATAGCTTAGAAACTGTGGTCTCGGCTGGGTTGTGGGAGAGCAATGTGAATGTTGTTATTCGGGAGAAGTTGTTTACTAGGCTGTGGCAGTGCATCCGCATGTTTGTTGGTTCTCCAGGCCTGATGTACGGGGTAGAATCCGACATGGAGGCTGGAGACAGTGCAAGGCTCAAGTTAATTCCATACCGTATAAATCCTGCTCAACAGCCTATCGTGAAAACAGAGCTAGACGACATGTGGAAAAAGGGTCTGAAAGGATAAGGAATGTCGTGAGTGGTCGTTGCCAGTGAGTTTGCAACCTGAGTTGAGTGGCAAGATCCGTATGTATGGTAATTGCAAGAGTGTGAGTGCATTATCCCTGACAGACGCCTACACATTACCCAGAGTTGACGATACCATGGACCGCATTGGGGCTGCATCGCTAATCACAAAGGTAGAACTAGTGAAAGGTTATTGGCAGGCCCCGTTGCCGGAGAGAGCGAAGAGAAGTGCCAGTCTTCTGATGAACTGGGCAGGTTATCAGTGCCAGGTGTTGTGTTGCTGCCGGAACACAAGTTGGATGTGTGGCATGCTAAGGGCACTGATAATGTTTTGGCTGATTGTGTGTCACGGGAGGGTTTATTTGCAGGAGAACCCTCGCCGTTCAGTCAGAGTGTGTGTTGAGAGTGGAGAAAAACCAGGCTTCCCCTGTAGGGCAGCCGCCAAAAACAACATTAACCCTAGTCTAGCGGGTTCTCTGTGGCCGTTTTGGGCCTTTTCAGGCCATTCTGACTGATATATCAACCATCAGTATGAAAGGAACTGTATTGCGCCAAAAACTAGGTGGAAATCGCTACACAATGACGCCACATACAGCTACGTAGCACTCGTGGAGCACTGACAGTGTTACCTCGAAGATGGAAGTTTAGCTGAATTTGCTACCTTGCTCACTTTTAGCGAACTATTGGTTACACTGTCATCCTCCCGCGCGTAACTGGGGTTAGTGTGGGCCGGGCCACAGATGTCGTGGATCATTACTATCCCACCCATTTTCACTCTATTTCCACCCTTTTTTCACCCGTTTTTTGCCAGTTTTTTCAACTCGACTTATGTGGTGAGCCGCTTTTTAAGGGTTAAAATGAAATAAAAAAATCACATATTTTGTTTTTGTTTTTTTGTTTATAGTGAATTATGTTGCCTTTATAGCTAAAGTACTAAGTTGAACCTGTTTTTCACTTAGTAGGCTGTGCTCTGGGTAGCTCGCTCAGGGAGCATAACAGGCTGAATTATACTATTATGTTTGGGAGGGGTTATAAGATTTGTTTTATGCTAATATGTTGTTTTATTTAAGATTGAGCTTTGCATTTCACTTCTGGTGGAGTGGCTAGGTGGCGGGTCTTGTCGGCATTCTGTCTTGTCAGATATGGTGCTCGCCTAATGTTGAGCGTCCCATATCTTGGGCGGGGTGTGACGCCTACCAGCGTGGGCAGAATCGCCTCCCGTTAGCCACTAGGGCTCGCCAGGGCAGTGAAATGGGCTACAGTTGTGAGAGAGTGTTGTTCTTTCTTTCTTAACCCGTTGAGACCCAGCGTCGCACGTGTTGCGTCGGCAGTCTTTGATCACCAACTCCCAGCGACGCATCACGTGCGTCCGACATATAAAAAACACTTACGTGGCTCGTAAGGTAGGAAATGGCGGGAGAATAGGAGGGGGGTACCGTAGTGTGTGGGAGCCGGGCCAGTAGGTGTGAGCGGGCCGAGACAGCCGCGCGGCTGGTGGTGGTGGGCTTAGTGGGGATAGTTTACACCCCTAGTTCACCGCCACTTTGAACCTTCATTACTCCGGTCGTATAGGAGCTAGAGGCTTTAGATTTATGTGACATACTTCTTACGATGTATGCCGTACAATGCCATACTCAGTTTTTACCCTAGTGCTCCCGGCGGGTGGTCATGCGGGAGACGATCTATTGAAACCCCCCCCCCCCCCAAATGACCGAAATGAGTTTTTTTTTTATTTTTGTGTTCATTTCTCACCATTCTCTTCCATTTTGGCTCAACAAATTTTTTTGAGGCTCCCCCCCCCCCCCCACCCCCCACCGGGGCCCCCCCCCCCCCCCATACCCCCCACCGGGCCCCCCCCCAAAAAAAAAAAAAATGTCAGAGGTGATTTTTTTTTTTTTTCCATTTTTCAACCTTGTCTTCCATTTTAGCAAACAAAAAAAATAAGTGAAAATGGCTTGGGACTGGGGTGAACAAAATATTATAACTAGCCGGGGCTCAACGGGTTAATAACCGCATTGTTGCAGACAGTCCAGTGGTGGTCTTTATATTCGTCTGTGACAACGGGAAGTATTTTATATCATGAGTAGAATATAAGATGCATTGTGGTGTAGAATTGAGAGAGAGAGAGCGGGCGGGCTGCGTGGGGGCAGTGAGTGTTGCTTTCCTCCTCCCTTCCTCCCTCCCGGAGGAGGTTCCCGCCCGCGTGGGCCTTTCTCTCGGTTTTCATTGGCTGGTGGTTCCTGGCGCCTTCTGGGGGCCTGCGGTCTTGTGACGTATCGGCCCGTGATTGGCTGAACCACCGTGCCTTTGTGTGATCCTGGGGGTTCGGAGAAGCTTTCCTCCTCAGAGCAGGCTAGAGACGCATACGACTAACATCCTTTTGATAACTGTCCCCCATATCTCCACCATTCTGATACTGTTTTCTCACTCAACTTCTTCTGTTTCATTCCTCTAATCTTTTAACATCACAGCACTCCCTTTGGGTTCTGCATACGATTTCATATCGGCCCATCGTATTGTGTGCGTCGCTCTCGGAGATATTTACATGTATTAGAATAGGCTATAAGGTATCTTAGTCTATGGAGGTGTGAGGACTCTAGGAGTGCCTCCCTTAGTATTCGTAGTCTATGGAGGTTTGATGACTTTAGGTGTGTCTCCCTCATTATTGATTTAGTGCTCTGCTCTGTTATTTAATGCTAGACTGGGATAAGGTAACTGTAGTCGTTGTCCCCTATGTGTGTACGGTGCGCTTATACCTACACGACTTCGACTGGTCCTGTGGTAGCCCGTGTTGTCTTTTCGGTTGCTTCCTTTATGAGTGCAACAGTGTTGACTGAGGGCTTTGGCCTGTACCAGTTCCACACTTTGCTGGCTCTTTGCTTGTCTTTAGAGGGTCGCCAGGATAGAACCAGATACTTGTGATCTGGATCTATCAAGAGAGCACCCTAGTCAAATAACGTAACTTAAAGGATGCAGTCTTAAGGACATCGCTAGGCTACGAGCCTGTCTTGCTCACCTCAGTTCCTTACCTAGAGTATCCCAGCTAGACATTATTAATTGAGTAGACACTTATTAGTATTTAATATAAGCTCTTATTTATGTGTGCATTATTATTCATGGCATTTATTAGCCTAGGTTGTTGCTGAGCCGCACAACCATAGTAGGCTGTTTCGTTAATGAGGAAGTACTGTTTTTTAGTGTCAAGCTTACTGCCGTTGCGCATTTATACTATTCTCGTGTCAGTTACCATTATATGTCCTATCTTTTAGTGTATGTGATTTACACGTGTGGTGTCCTGCCTCCTGCCTTTATATTAGTTTAAGATCCGAGCATCTTATGAGCATCAGACTTTCTTCAGAAGTTTCCAGGTCTATGCTGTAGGACTAGACTTCACTTTCTTTCAGATAGGAGTGAAGAGTTTATTGATTGTTTAGAGTAACTATATTAAAGCATCTTTTTATTGTATTAAATCTTGCAGTGATTTAATTGATCTTTCCATATATTCCTTTTATGCATTTTAACGTAACTTGCATCTTGTTTGTTATCAGGCTATACCGGTGCAGGTTAGCCTGATGTAGAGTACATTTATGCCCAGTTAAGGATACCCCGCTATCGCAGATTAACAAGAGAGGGTATAAGTGTTTTGTTCGGGGGTTTGGATCTAGCGTACCGTTGTTGCATAGTGCCCTATTACTAGTCCAATCATTAAGTGCCCTTGTTTTATTCGAGCCCCGGTCGTAACAGTACAAAGTAGACTCTTCCTAAGCTGCATAAAATCCTCTCAAGATTGTAACGTGTTTTGTCAGTTTATTTTGGCTACCATTAGACGATTTTTGTCAGTTTATGAAGAACTTATGGAAGCTAGAGAGTTATTGAGGCAGTTTATAATTTTCTGGTTCCTAGAGCACGGCGGTATAGCAGTGTTTGTCAGGAGTTCATTAAAAAGCTGTATTAAATCAGGTATTAGAGTAAATAATGAAAATGAACATGTTTGGGTAGAGGTTAACGAAGGTAGTGAGACCTTAGTTATTGGAGTTATGTATAGACCGCCAAATATGAGTAGAAATGACGGAACATCATTATGGGAGGAAATTAAAATAGCATCAAGGTTTAGCAACGTGTGCATTATGGGGGATTTTAATTTCCCTAATATAGATTGGCAGCAACAAATAGGCGACTCTGATTCAAAGGAGTTTATTGAGGTAGTACAAGATAGTTTTTTTATCTCAATTCATTGATACGCCGACTAGAGGTAATAATATTCTCGATTTAGTTTTCAGTAACAATGAACATATGATAAATAGTGTAGAAATCAGGGACCACCTAGGAAATAGTGATCACAATTCTGTGTATTTTTATACAATGGAAAGTTAATTCCAGAGAGAATATGACATTAATACCCGACTTTAGAAAAGCCAATTATGGTGGGTTAAGAAGGGCCCTATTAGCGGACTCTATGGTAACAAATTAAGTCTATCCAGGTGTCCAAATGAGGGTACCCCTTACCCCTTACCCCTAGCTTAAGTCAGGAAGAGACATCAAACTTGGTAGATACATACGATAATTTTATCAAGTCAGTATTCATTGCGCAAAATAAATATATCCCCAAAAGAAAATTTAGATCAACACAGAACAAACCCAAATGGATGAATAATAGACTATTAGACCTTCTAGCAAAAAAGAGAGGAATATATAGAAAAATTAAGAAAGGCGAAATTCACCTACTTGCTTACTATCAAAATTTATCAAGACAGGTAAAACAGGATATTAGGAAGGAAAAGAGAAATTATGAAATCAAGGTTGCAAATGACTCAAAAAATAATCCTAAAGCTTTTTACCAACTATATAAATCCAAGGTTAGAGATGTAATTGGTCCCCTTAAAACTTCGATAGGAGAAATGACAGAAAATGACTTAGAAATGTGCAGTACATTAAATAATCAATTTCTTTCCGTTTTCACTAATGAAAATTTGGCACAGTTTCCAGAAGTCCGTAAGGTATATAGCGATAGTATAGAAAATAGGTCAAGTACTGTTACTATAAGTAGAAATGATGTGCTTAAGGAAATTGACAGACTGAAACCTCATAAATCTCCTGGTCCGGATGAGGTAGGCCTATATGCTAGAGTATTAAAAGAATGCAGAGATGAGTTAAGTTATCCATTAACATTTCTATTTAACAAGTCATTAGAAACCGGTTTAGTTTCAGAAGCTTGGAAGCTTGCAAATGTAGTTCCAATATTCAGAAAAGGTGATAAATCAATAGCATCCAATTACCGTCCCATTAGTCTCACATCAATCATAGGAAAGCTACTAGAGTAAATTATTGCTACGAAAATTAGAAACCACTTAGACATTTAATTTAATAAATTCTTCTCAGCATGGATTCACTCAGGGACTTTCTTGCCTTACTAATTTGCTTATTTTTTTCTCAGAGGTGTATAAAGCGGTAGATAATGACAAGTCCTATAATATAATATATTTAGATTTCAGTAAAGCTTTCGACAGAGTCCCGCATGAGAGATTGATGAGAAAAGTTGAAGCGCATTGAATAGGTGGGTCGTTGTTGGGATGGATTAGGTCATGGCTAATTGGTAGGAAGCAGAGAGTCAGCATAAATGGTACTAAGTCAGAGTGGGGATCAGTCAAGAGTGGTGTCCCCCAGGGATCTGTATTGGGTCCTCTGCTGTTTATTATATACATAAATTACTTTGATTTAGGTATAACTAGTAGGATAAGTAAATTCACAGACGATACCAAAATAGGGAGAGCAATAGATTCAGCGACATAAGAGTGCCTCCAAAGGGATCTAGATAACTTACACGAATGGTCAGTAAATTGGCAGATGAATTTTAACATTGACAAATGCAAGGTATTGAAGATAGGGAAGACGAATACTAATGCAAAATATAAACTAGCTAATACGGAATTAGAAAACTCAGACTGTGAGAAAGATTTGGGTGTGTGTTGTTAGCAACGATTTGAAGCCTAGAAAACAGTGTATAAGCGTTCGCAACAAGGCAAACAGGATTCTAGGGTTCATCTCAAGGAGTGTAAGTAACAGAACTGCCGATGTTATCTTGAAACTTTACTTGTCATTAGTGAGACCTCATATGGATTATGCTGTCCAATTTTGGTGTCCTTATTACAGAATGGACATAGATTCGTTGGAGAGAGTACACCGAAGAATGACAAAAATGATTCATAATATTAGAAATCTACCATATGAAAAAAGGTTGAAAAAATTAGGCCTACATTCGTTAGAAAGACGCAGAGTTAGAGGGGATATGATAGAAGTGTTCAAGTGGGTTAGTGGGATAAATAAAGGAGACATGACATATGTACTGAAGCTCAGTGATAGCGAAAGAACTCGAACAAATGGTTTCAAATTAGATAAATAGTTTCAGAAAAGATATAGGCAAATATTTGTTTGGTAACAGAGTTGTAGATGGGTGGAATAGGCTACCAAGTGATATAGTGGGATCAAGGACGATAGGGAGCTTTAAGATAAAATTAGATAGGCATATGGACGAGATGGGTTGGGTGTTGGCAAATCGGCGCTCAGCAGATCCCCGAAATCTAGTGTTAATCCTGACCTTTTTGGTGGGGTCAGTGCTCAAGGTATTAGTGAGTTGGGCCTATAATTGGGCCTTGTAATTGGTGTTGGGTGTGACGGGGATCTGCCTTGTGTGGGCCGATCGGCTTTTTGCAGACTCCCATTTTCTTATGTTCTTATGTAGAGGGCCTACCTAAGCTGCATGAAAATAGTCTAATTATATCCAGAATAATGATGAAAAAATACATCCTCGAATACCGAAAGTGTGAAGGGGAGTAAGGTAGTTTTTCTGGTCCCCCTTCATCCTCATGTTTAGCTCCATTAGTTTTCAGGTTTTAAGAAGTTTGGCCCATTAGTTTGGCGATGTTAAGACCTTTCGCCCCATTTAGTTGCCAATATTAGGACTTTTCTGTCATTTAGGTGTCGATTCTTTTCCTGGCGAGCGAAAGCGAGCCTGTAATTTAAGAGGAACCAGCCTTTGGCCGGAGGAGGGTCTTGGGGGTGTTTTTTTTAAAGCTTGGTGGAGATCTAGGGAGGAAACTAAAAACAGATAATATTAAAATACATAAACGAGTAAATAAACTAAGCAACCGCCTGCATTTTGGACATTTGGCGAATTGACCACTTGCGAGTTTCAAGCTATAAGGAAGTTGGATTGTTTTTACATTGATATTTAACAGAATTACCAGCTAAAATGTGGTTGTATCAGTAGTACATTTATAAATACCGTACATACAAATAAAATCAACATACTTTTTATCCATTAGACATCTACTTTATTATTATATTTCTGTTTAATACCGATGTTTACGGCATCAACTTCCTTAACCCTTTGGCTGCAGCTATGTTTGGGCTATTTAGGGCATATTAAGGCACTCCTGAATGATAAATCAAGCATCTGCATTAAATGAAGTGTATTCTGCCGAAAACTAGGTGAAAATAGCTTCAAAATGACACGAGAACGGACCCTGTACGTGGTCTGGTTCACCCGCAGTGGTCCCAGTGAAACGCGGGAACCCCACTATTATGTAACACTCGCTCGCTTGGCTACACTGGTGAGAGAGACAGAGAGAGACCTGCGCGAGACACAGCCTAGCTCAGTGAGCCGCTTGGTGCTCTGAGGGTCGGAGGTGGGCCCCTCACGCTCCCGCCCACTGACACTCGATTTTTATGTTTTTTACATGCTTTTAAAGCCTGGAAATGCTGTAACTTGCCAAAACATTCCAGAACGTCACCCGCAGCGAAAGGGTTAAGGGGAAGTTTTTAGTGCGTTTCCTAGACTTCCATCAAGCTTGAAATTACACCCCCTTGACCCTCATTCAAGATAAATTTGTACATTTTTCAGTAGAAAAATGTCCCGGCCGAAGGCCGTTTCCTCTTAACCCTTAAAAAGCGGCTCACCACATAAGTCGAGTTGAAAAAACTGGCAAAAAACGGGTGAAAAAAGGGTGGAAATCGAGTGAAAATGGGTGGGATAGTAATGATCCATACGTCCGACATCTGTGGCCTCCCGGCCCACACTAACTCCAGTTCCCCCACCGCGCGGGAGGATGACAGTGTAACCAATAGTTCGCTAAAAGTGAGCAAGGTAGCAAAATCAGCTAAACTTCCATCTTCGAGGTAACACTGTCAGTGCTCCACGAGTGCTACGTAGCTGTATGTGGCGTCATTGTGTAGCGATTTCCACCTAGTTTTTGGCGCAATACAGTTCCTTTCATACTGATGGTTGATATAGCAGTCAGAATGGCCTGAAAAGGCCCAAAACGGCCACAGAGGACCCGCTAGACTAGGGTTAAATCACTCGCCAGGAAAAAAATCGACACCTAAATGGCACGAAAGGTCTTAAAAGTGACATAAATGGGGCAAAAGTTCTTAAAATCGTCAAGCTAATGGGGTGAACATCTTACAATCTCAAAAGCAATGGGGCTAAACATGAGGGAGAAGGAAGGTCGAAAAAAATCCCTCAAGTGGAAACCTCCCCTTAAAGAACGAGACTGGCAAGTCGGCAATTGGAGGACGCTGGCTTGGCTGGACTCACCTGACCAGACGCAAGGTCCATAGATACTCAGGTCAACCCACGGGGTCCCTCAAACTCCCTATCCGCGCGCATGACGTCAGAGTGTTGAAGGGTGAAGGGGTCACCAGTTTCTTCCCGCTCATTCTCAAAATCACAGCCGTTGGAGCCAAAGTATATAGACACTACCTTATATACTTTGGTTGGAGCAGCATCCTCCGTTTTCTATATCTTCGTGCCGTGAAAGTATAACTTCGATATTTTATAATACAACAGTGACCATAATGCCGTGTGACAGTGTAGCTCTGCTATTGTAAGTGAACAAAATGCTGTTATACTGTGAAGTTGTTGGGTGCAAGTCTGTATTCATTAACCCGTACAGCCCCAGCGACGCGTCTGACGCGTCGGCGATGTATGTAACGCACAGAGACGCCTGACGCGTCACCCTAATTGCGCCAGACGTAACCTCAGGTGTAGCCACTCAAGAGGGGCTCAGATTTGTATACGTATCACGCAACCGTGCCGATGGTTGAAAACTCTCAAAGTCCACGTGCGTGCGCGCGAGCGCGCAATAACCTGTTTTTTTGGGATAATTGCCTTCAATTTTTTACTCGTAAAATCCGTTTTCGGGGGCTCTGTAGGACCATTTTTTAAGCTTTTTGAGCGGTTTTTCGTGGTTTTTCCTTCATTCCTAACCCATTCGCTATTGTTTCTGGAATAAAACAATTTTTTGAAAACCGGCCGGGTTCTGGTGCGCAAACATTACAAAACTAGCCGGGGCTCCACGGGTTAAACAAGGAAATGTATCATGATGATACTGGACGCAGGTCTTGTCAGTGCTCTAAGTCCAAATCTTCATAATTTAACTTTAATAGACACATGGTTCTAATGATCCCAGAAAACAATATCTAAGATGTCTTATGTTAATAAAATAAGTGTGTACCGAATTTTGTGAAATCCTTATCCCGCTTTGTGCAACCTAGTTGTAAGAAGAAATTAGAACAATAACCAATACCTATAAATTAAACCTGAAAATAGTTATCCCATTTTGTATATGCTAAATATAATATTATAATATTATAATAGTAATATAGTAATAGCCTACATTTGATATGAAAATGATTGGACCGGGTAAACAAATATACAAAGTATTATAAGCTTGTGACGGTGTATAGGCGGGAAGGTGAAGGTATTGAGGGATCACAGTCCAGATATTGTGTGGACTGTGTGAGGGATAAGCCTTTACAACGTCTCGCAGCTGTTAGGGGGCGGAGCTAGGCAGAGCGGCGAGCGTATTCTCTCTTTCTTTCATTTGGTACAATAGTGTGACGTCACTGAGCTGCGCGTGGGTTGACCTGAGTATCTATGGACCCAAGGTTAAGAGATACAACTCTCTTAACCTTGTATGGACCAAGATACATAGACTAACTATGTCTAACTATGTTAGTCTATGTATCTTGGTATGGACCTTGACCAGACGTACCGGGTACCGTATAGATTTTGATGAGGGGGCGGCTCGCTATTGGCTCTAGGATATGGCGCCACGCTCTCGTGTTTGTGTTGCTATAGTCCTACAGACCTAAACAGGCGGTTATGGGCACGGTCACCTACCCTTACACTGGTGCCACCTGTCCACTTGACCCTTTCCGTACGACAACCTTTCCAAATTACTCTCCCTACCTTCCCCCCCCCCCCCGTTCAAGGTCAATGTAGGGAGATCGGCTCTCTCTCTATATACTGTATGTGTAAGACTGTGTAGCCCACATGAATGCATAGATTATTATTGCTATAATAAATTATATTACTATGTATCTCTCTCTCTCACTCACCCTACACACCTCACCCCACCCCCCACCCCCACCACACAACTCCCCCCCCCCCCCCCCCCCCACCACACACACCACACCACTCTACCCCCCCTCCGGGGGGGGTATTTTTTTTTAAGAGGTTTCCCCTCTGTACCATCTGTTTTGTCTGACTATGCAAGTGGTGGGGCGATTTGGAGTGGCTTCCATTGTGGATGGTGTCAAAGTCAGGAATGAAATGAAGTGAGAGTATAAATTTCGTGCGCCTGGCACCGCGCCATCACGTGAAATTTGTGATGAGTTTTTTTGGCCGACGTCTGACAACGTTGCGGTAGCCATGTTGCCAAGCTGTATACAATGTCCATTGAATTTACTAATAAGCGAATTAATTATAAAAACAATAAAGCTTTTTTGTACCTGTAGAAATAGCCTGAGCATTTCAAACCGACTTAAGGTACTTAATACCGAAAATAATATATTTTCGTTGTTAGGGATTATACATGTGGCACCAATGTAAAGGGAGTAACCGCGGGTAGGACCGCCTGTTAAGATCTGTTTGACTATAGTTTAAGCCAGTCCACCTCGATTTTTGTTCTCTTTCTCTCCCTCTCTCTTTGGCTTGTATCCATTCGCCCCATTCAGCCTATTGTTTAAGACGTTTATCCCCATTCAGGAGTCAATATTTTCCTGGCGAGCGGTAGCGAGCCAGCTTATATATATTTTTGTTTTGACAGCAATCTAAATTTGTAAATTTTTCGATAGAAAAATTTCTCCGGCGAAGCCGGATTTCTCCATACAATGCTGAAATCGACACCTGGATGGGGATAAACGTCTTAAAACAGTTGGCTGAATGGGGCCGAATGGATACAAGACAGAGAAAGAGAAAAAAGGAGAGAAAGAGAAAAAAAGCAGGTGACCCCCCTTAACTACTTTCCTGCTAGATCTTTGACACCAGCTATAGGGCTCCTTATTATAATTTAACATTAATTATAGCTATATTCAGGAGATTTGAGCCGGTTTTAAGCGATTTCATAGAGATTGTGTAATTAGTTTAGCGATGCTCTGTATTCTCTACCTATGTAGCGATTTCTGAAGATGTAATCGAGCGGGATGTTGAGTTAGTAAGACTGTGTCTGTGCTTGCCAGGTCGGTTGAAGGGAGAGTGACCTAATACCTGTATTATACTGTATACAGTATATGGCAGCCATCTGGTCTGGAGTACTTTTCATTTCAGTTAATTATGTTTTGTTCCCTTTTATTATACTCACTTTTATAACTGCACACTCAACACAATATTAATTAGATTAATTATTAAACAATATTAATACGTAATTAGAAATTAATTATATATTAATTAGAGATGTCCTCATTGTTATGAGGACAAAAATACTAAAAGGTATCAGTCCTCTTTTCGTGACAATGTTTTAAATTGAAATTGAATTAGCCTCTGAGCTGCGCTACCGTACACTAGTATTGCCTGCGTCGAAGACGAAGGCCTATGAATGGTCAACTTTGTTGTTGTTGTTGTTAATGTTGTTGGGGATCAGAGATTAGCTGGGAGTAAGACAATACATGTGTAGTATTATCGAGGATTTAAATAACAAAAAATTGTATAGGCTAATGAGTATCTCGGGGAATATGAGGTCAGCTGTGGATAATTTGATTTCATGCCGTATCAAAAATACAGAACTGAAATATGAGAAGCAAATAAATATCAATGAGAAAGGTCCTCATATGCTGTAGGGCCTACAGTGTAGGCTATAGGTTATTGGATAGATTTTGTTTTCCTATGTGAATGAAGGTGACAAAAGGCAAAACTGCCTTTATCAAGTGTCTCTCCAAAGTTAAAAGAGTGACAGAGCCAAATTCAAAAGTAAGTTAGAGTCAAAATGTCTGGACACAAAGAGCTTGAAGCAGTTTAAGTCATAGGGTGAGGGAAAGACATATTGAATGAGAGAGTTCCAAAGCTTACTTGTTGAGTAAGAGAAAGACTGGGAAAATCGGTTAACTCTTGGGTTAAAGAGTTGGACAGAATAGGGGTGGGAGTTTGTTGGAAGGTGGGTGCCCTCTACTCTCTGTAAGGGATGAAGTATTAAGGGGAGGCAGACCGTTTGTTTGGTCTATTAATTAATTTATTCATATATTTCTTTAGTTTCCTCCCTAGACCTCCATCAAGCTTAGAAAAAACACACCCTAGATAAATTTGTACGTTTTTCGGTAGAAAAAAATTCCGGCCGAAGGCCTGTTCCTTTTAAAATTACAGGCTCGCTTTCGCTCGCCAGGAAATAATCGACACCTAAATGGCACGAAAGGTCTTAAAATTGACAAACGAAATGGGGCGAAAGGTGTTAAAATCGCCAAACTAATGGGCCGAACGACTTATAATCTCAAAACTAGTGGGGCTAAACATTAGGGTGAAGGGGGTCCAGAAAAACGGTCTGCCTCCCCTTAACTGAGAAAGCTCTGAAGAACACATTATTGTAATAGTGGTAGAAGAATGAGAGAGATGCACACTTTTGAGAAGTGAGGTATGGGCGGAACCTCCCCACACATGCGAACAATACTCGATACACCTCCCTATACAGAACAATAAGCTGGGCGGGGGTTAAGAACCAACAAAGATGGTTAAGCATACCTAACTTCTGAGCTGTTATAGCAAGAGTGGTAATATGATTTTTCCAAGAAAGGTTAGAAGAAAAAGTAACACCAAAAATTAGATGAAGGGTTGATTTGTGTATTGTTAAAGTATAAAGAATAGACGTGGAAATTTCCGAAGTGGTGATCGAGTGGTGAGCACGCTCGCGTGTGAATCTGCAAGACCTGGGATCGAATCCCTGCCACGGCGGACATTTAGTGGGTGTGGTAGTACGTCCTAGCATGTTTCACATGCTTGCACCCAGTCAGGGGACATCCTGATGACGTATACAGACAAAACACACATAACAAAGCCACTCCAACACCCCTTCTCCCCATCAACACTCTTCTCTGAGCTAGTACCGATACAAATGGCATGGACAGTCCTGTATAGATTCAGAGTCGTAAAGATTCCAGGACGAGCTCAATAGCGGCGGATCGCCAGATCGACCGTGGTGATTGTCACCTAAACATCTACAAAAAAGTAAAAAGTAAGAAGTGATTGCGAGCATTCGAGGCTGCATGGGTGGCGGCCCGACCGCCATGGGACCTATCTAGCCACCAAACATAAGACTAACCCAAACTAGCGGAGATGTGCTACATGTTAACTACCCAATTCCCGCTACACTCCAAACAATCAAGCATATATAAAAGGTAAATAACATATAACATGGTATACTTCTATTGATTTACCCTTGATTATTTGATTTGATTATTTTATCTTTAGATTACAGTTTATTACTACCAATATTTTTTGAGAGGAGGGAATTGACATGGACACTTTAATTAACCTGTTCATGCCTTCTTTTAACCCATGAATTATTTACAGTATGGAGGAGAATCTATAAGGGTGCTATGCTTTAAATACTAATGGGTATGAAAAGGCTAATTATAGTGTCCTTAATAATAACGTACCCTAATAAAGGTATATATGCTAATAATTAACCCATCTAATAAAAGGACAATAAGGGTAAACCACAATCAATATACCCAATTGTTTTATACACCGGTACCTTTCTTATACCCTTGCATTTTTACAGTGTGCCAAACTTCCATGAAATAGTCAATGATTTTGGACTCTTTAATTAACCTTTTCATACCGTTTTTAAACAATATTTTATTAGTGTAGACTATCTTGTTACACTCTCTCATGGTTAAGGGGGGTCACCGGCTTTTTTTGTTATCTTTCTCTCCTTTTCTCTCTTTCCCTGGCTTGTATCCATTCTGCCCCATTCAGCCAACTGTTTTAAGACGTTTATCCCCATCCAGGTGTCGATTTCTTCCTGGCGAGAGATAGCGAGCCAGCATTGTATGGAGAAATCCGGCTTCGCCGGAGAAATTTTTCTATCGAAAAATTTACAAATTTAGCTTGCTGTCAAAACAAAAATATATATGCTGGCTCGCTACCGCTCGCCAGGAAAATATTGACACCTGAATGGGGGTAAACGTCTTAAAACAGTAGGCTGAATGGGGTTGAATAGGACCAAATGGATACAAGCCAAAGAGAGAGGGCGAGAAAGAAAAAAGCGAGGTGGGCTCCCTTAAGCTTTCCGGGAAACAGGACGAAGGGACTCGAAACTCATGGTTTTCTTGGAAATGGTCTACACTGGCGCGCAGCCACGCAGATCAGCTGTCTGCCGCGCCACCACACAGCCGTTTGTGGGAAGCATGTTTACCAGCTTCATTACACTATACCATCATTAACTTCTATCTATCTATCTATTGCCGGACGCCTTACTCCCCTTACGAGGGTGGCCATACACAGAATGCCCCCAAGCGGACCTATTCCCTGTGAGAGGGACAACCCGAGCCAGTTTATTGAAGGACTTACAGGATTGACCACTCAATTTAGGATCCGTCTGAGTCCGAGGCCCTCTGTGTATCTTGTTAGCACTATTTTTCTACAGTGGTGTTCGGCTAATCCATCCACTAACCTGCCTTACCCTTAGGTAAGCAGTACGGATGTGTATCAGGTTTACTCCCCTAGACAGGTTGCCAACCAAGGCTGACGAGTCCCATCCACCCAGATTTGTATAAGGTTGTCTCCCCTAGATGAGTTGCCGACCAAGGCTAACGAGTCCCATCCACCCATATCATTGACTTCACTGTTAAAAAAAAAAAAAAAAAAAAAAAAAAATATATATATACAGTATATATATATATACAGGGTGTCCATAAAGTCTCTTTACAATTTAAATTTTTTATTACCAAGGCAATTGATGAGATATTTTAATCAGATTTGTTGTATGTACTCGGTGGTTATCAAAGTTTTTAATAACATTGCATTTGTCCATTGGTCCATTTTTCTTCCACGAGAAAACAATTACTGCAAATGTTTACCTTGACCTTTTGACTGAATATGTGGCACCAC
Organism: Paralithodes platypus; assembly: GCA_032716605.1. Classification (NCBI taxonomy): domain Eukaryota; kingdom Metazoa; phylum Arthropoda; class Malacostraca; order Decapoda; family Lithodidae; genus Paralithodes; species Paralithodes platypus. Next base: position 36,096,456 of record CM064487.1, read on the forward strand.
AACTAGATGACCTTCAACCAAAAATCATTTATCAGCAAGATGGTGCACCACCACATTGGGGACTGCGTGTTCGGAGTTCCTAAATCAAACATTCACAGACCGGTGGATTGGAAGGGATGGCCCGATTCCCTGGCCACCTCGTTCACCAGATATCACTCCCCTGGACTTCTTTCTATGGGGTTATGTTAAAGATATCGTGCATCGAACAGAGATATGGGACATCACTGACCTAAAGCAAAAGATCACCGATGCCATTGCGACCATTGATGAGGCTATGCTACAGCGAACATGGCAAGAAATCGAGTACCGTCTTGATGTGATTCGTGCAACTAATGGTTGCCATGTAGAGGTGTACTAAATGAGGCAAAAAAAAAAATCAATATCTACTCCTCATTTTGTAATAATTTCCACATATTTGTCTGTTCATTTGATTTTGTAATAAATATTTTAAATTGTAAAGAGACTTTATGGACACCCTGTGTATATATATATATAATAATAATACTAATAATACTAATAATAACAAAAATAAAGGTACATTGATGGTTATAAGAACATAGAAACAAATTGAAACTTGCAAAAAGACTACCGGTACTGGCCCAAACGAGGCAGATCCCTTCTTCTCTACATCCCCATTAGTTCATTCCCTGCACTAGGAATATATCCTAACCCCTCTATCACAAAAACAGAAAGGCAAGTCTATCAATAATACCTATGATTATATATATACTTTTTCATCGACTTTTTCATAACCTTGATATATAATATATCGTAACCAGTGCCATATTGTCCAGGGCCAACTAAACCAGCACAAATTTAAAGTTCTAACGTACCGTACCTATTGTAAAAAAAATAAATACAAAAAATAAAAAGCGTATCGGTATAGAAGATCATTGGGTATATTGTTATTAATTTTCCTTCTATCACTATACCCAATGGGTTTAAAGTATTACCACCAATATACCTTTAAATGGGTAGATTATAATGAGTTATGGGTAGGTAGCATGGAAGAAAGAAGACCGCAGAGAAGAATATCTGGCGGCTAAGCGAATTGCAAATAAAAAGATATATACAAGGCAAAACAAATTGTACAGGACCTGGTCATCGACCGAGTAACGCAGAAAATCAATGGGATCTTCAATCTAACTAGGCGAATTAAGGATGACAAGAGATATTGTAGGATAACAGTTTGTCAGGAATGATAATGGGACAATTGTTTACTCTGACAAAGAAATTAGAGATAATTGGAAGGTACCGTACACTACGAACGATTACTCAACGTGGAATTTGAGTGAAATGGAAAGCAGCTAATTAACGAAAAGTCCCAGAGATGGGAAAATATCAAGGAAACCGGCCACAAATTTTCCTGGAAATTTGGAAGTCACCCATCGAATGAACATAACCTATACATCATATTAATATAAGTTTCAACTTTCGGAAAAAAGGTTTCCCCATTAACCAACAATCTTAAGATACGGCCCCCGATAGTGGGGACGGCTATGAAGTACAGGGAAATTGAGGGGTAAAAGACGAAAATAAGGGGTAATATTAGCCTAACCTAACAACCTTACCTAAACTAACCTAGTATATTAGGTGGGGGCTGCCGCCCCCACACCCCCGCTGGTTTGGTATGTAATTAATAAAAAGGTTGAAGGTCGCCAAAAAAAGTCTACGGTATTTACTCCACAATCTTCAGTTTTGGCTGTGGATAACAGGAGGTAAATATTAACTTTTTCAAAGTAATTGAAAACGGTTTTTCCGAACGTTGAAACATATATTAATATGATGTATAGGTTATGTTCATTCGATGGGCGACTTCCAAATATCCAGGAAAATTCGTGGCCGGTTTCCTTGATAAATACCCAGAGATGTTGTGCAGTGGACTATGAGAAAACTTGACAGAGGAGTGGGTGGTTTGTGTGATAATAAAGTTGTACAAGGACTCACGAACGTCAGTGAGGGTAAAAGGTGTACGGAGTGAGTTCACAGTTTGCGTCACCAGGGCTCTGTATTAAGCCCTCTCCTTTTTGTTATGGTTCTTGAGGCACTATCTGGTGATTTCAGAGTTGGGCTACCTTGAGAACTGCTATACGCAGATGACCTAGTACAGTACTTATCACAGATAGTGTGCGGGATGCCGAGGCCAAGTTCAGAAGATGGAGAAAGGGAATGACAAGTAAAAAACTAGTAAAGGATTAAGAGTTAATATAAGTAAAACTAAGGTTTTACACAGATTAGGGCTTGGAAAGATAAATAAAAGTGGTGTATAGCCATGCGCAGTATGCAGAAAATGGGCGAGTGCAAACTCAATACAGTGCAGCTTCTGTCGCTGCTGGGTGCACCACGGGAAGAAGCGTTGTACTAGAATAAAGGGACCTCTACCGAGGAAGAAGTCCGAAGTTGTGAAAGTTGTATGCATAGTATGCAAACGTGAGCTTGTGTTCAAAGTGTCAACTTTGGCAATGAGGCACTGGAGATGGTGGGCAAGTTTTGCTAATTGGAGATATCATCTCTGCCGGTGGTGGGGCTGAGGAAGCTACTATCGCCAGAATAAGACGAGGCTGGGGAAAATGTTAGAGAACTGTTGCCACTACTTACCATGAGAAGACTCGCTCTCCCCTTGAAGGGAAAGGTGTATATTTCATGGGTAATTTTTTTTAAAAGACTCGCAGCGTTATTATACATAATTTATTAGGGAAAGTGAAGCTCTATGGAATCCTTATAATATACTCACATAGATTCCACTGTGGGAGAATAGTTTTGATAGTTAACTATAGTTTTGATGTAAATACTACCGCAACTACGAATCTTGGGTTCAATGTTATTTTAATACCACAAATTTTATTGATATATTTGAAGATAAATATTGAATCTATATGCTCTAAAGATCATAAGAAAATTTGTTTTAACCCTCGGCAAAACCTAATAAAAAAGTATGGTACTAACATTTATTTTTCGTAACAAGGTTGTCAATACGGTACTTCCAGTTATCGACAGCTCAAAAGATCATATGAAAATGTGTTAAACCCTCGGAAAACCTAATATAACAGTATGCTACTAAAATTTAATTTTCGTAACAAGGTTGTCAATACGGTACTTTCCCGTTATCATGAACATTGCAGAGTAAACACCGTAGACTTCATCGACTTTTATTTCACCTTCGTATAGTCGACAGCCAATTTTTTTGGTTTTATTTACTAAGGGATTAGTACTCAACCAGCGGGGGTGTGGGGGCGGCAGCCCCCACCCATAATACTAGGTTAGGTTAGGTAAGGTTGTTAGGTTAGGCTAATGTCTTTTCAAATCACTATCGGGGAACAACGTCGATCGATAGGCCTTATGGGGAAAATAGGTTTTCCCGAGATTTCTAATTAATTACAAACTCTATATATTGATGCAAATGAACAATTTTGTTTATAAAAAACACTCTGAAAATTTGTGATATTAAAATAACATTTTTCCGAATCTTGTTTCCGAGACCTAGTATATTAACCTAACCAAACAACCTAACCTAACCCTAGAGTGCCCTAGACCCAGTACATGGGATACAACACTAGCCCTTGCAAGTTGCATGCCAGCTACTGTGGGTTCATATATTAGACATACAGTAACATCTTTGTAGAACATAACACGGACAATATAAAGATGATGTAATTAAATTCATACATCGATTTTATCGTGGCCTACAGGTTTCTTATACCATGTATTTCATTCCTATATGTGTCTAAATGCGCGTACAAATTTATTACTGATCCTGAACAAAAACAAAATATCCCCTATATCGCCTACCTCGCAAGAGGCGGGTGGCTTTGTTTACATCCGCCGCGAAGAAGAAGCGTTGGGGAAAATTTGGTTTTTGCCCCCTACTGTTTAAATATATGACGATTTCAATAAACCTTGGGGGGGGGGGGGGCTTGCCCCCCCCCCCCTCTACATATTTTGTATCCAACGGCAAACGGTTATGGCCAAATAGTTATTTTTCGCGAGTGAAGGGACGTGTTTTTAGATTGTTGTTTAATGTGTAAATATGCATTTACGCCTATTTTCACACATCAAAACACCCTTACACAACTCTAAACTAGATAAAAACAATCGAAACGATTTTTTAGCAATTTAATTACATCATCTTTAAATTGACCCATAACACTTTACCGTAGCGAGTGTACTCCATTTCGAACACTTTTTGTAAACATTGAACACGTCCGTAGCAGAGCTCTCAAGATTGCGGGACTGAGTTTGTTTACGCGCGGGACTATTTATATTGACAAAATCGAGTTACAAAACTTATCAAAACTATTCTACCACAACGGAATCTATGTGAGTATATTACAAGGATTCCATAGAGCTTCACTTTCCCTAATAAATTATGTATAATAACGCTGCGAGTCTATTCGCGATAATTATCAATAGTCAATATATGCTATAAATTACGTTAAATTATATATCATAGGAAGCTCTGATTAAATTTAGGGTCAAGGTTATCAGGTAACCTGTTTCCAATTCATGTACCTCGATAATTATGTCTTATAGGCCTATATAATCTTTCCATACATCATTCCTATAATGGCTTTACTCTCGGAAACTAGTATTTATCCATTATCCAACAATGTTAGGATATGCCACCCAAAAAACATATTTAGTTATTAACCTAACCTATACTGGGGGCTGCAGCCCCTAGACCCCCGCTGGTCTTAGCATTGACGTAGAGGTTGACAAAATACTAAAAATACGGTGGAAAATTAATAAAACAAAATAGATCTCCACAGATTCAAGATGGCCGCCTCTCTTGGTTCCACCCTTATTTAACCCACAGTCTAATGAAATAAATTTAATTTCCGATGGTAATGACATACACATCACTTAATTATTGAATAGTTAATTATAGGCAAAATAGTTGAGGTTCACACGGCCTGTGTGAACCTCAACTATTTTGCCTTGGCTTTTGGCTTGGATAAAGTGCCCAGGTTAACAGGTGACGGGCAAGACAGCACACAACAGAGTCCTGGCCGTATTAACTAGGTTTTACTTAGCTTAATCCTGGGTACGAAGGAAGGATAAGTTCGGCATGCCCCTTGACCTGGAAATGGAGAAGTGCACTTTATATTAAATCACTAAATCCCAGCTTAGATGTTAAAAAGCCAACAAGAGTTCCTCTCTGCACGGTAGTATATATTAGAGTGTGGTTAAAGCCCCTCCATGGCCATGGGTAGGTAGGGAGGGAAGGTGGGGGAAGGGGAAGGGGGGTGGGGGGACAAGTGTACCAGATATCACATAATTCTTATATATCACAAAAGAATATGTAAACATTCGTAGGGATAAGAAATATCACTCCTCATATATGCAAGTACATATTGCAGGAATAAAACATATGCGAGGGGTATATTAACTACCGTATGCATTTTGTTACGTATCTTGATCCTCAAGTGGTTAACTTGATGAATCTAGATAGCACAGATATATATTAAGGTATCAGTCAGCTGAAGGCAAAACAAAAGTAAAATCTAATAAAATTATTTCCTGTTGTTGCTTCCTTTCCTTTTGGATCTTAGGACTTAGTATCCTTTATTGACCGATACTCTTTAATTATGAAAAATACTGAAACTAATTAAAGTCATGTAGTATTTATAAAGAATGATTATTTAACCGAAGCTTAGTAGGCTATGGTTATGAACCGAAGAAGTTATATCTAAAGAAGGACTATTAATTCTATAAAAAGTCTTGAAAGATAAATATTAAAGTAAGAATATTTCTGTCTCTTACCCTTTTTGAAATGAATAGATAGTTTTCTTATATGTCCTTTTAATTACATTTAATGTAATTATTCTTGGTTCTTGTCTTACGTTAACAGTATTATATTATTATTATCATCAGGATTTATATCAAAGTCACATAAAAAGTTATATATATTTAATAATTAGATAAATGTATTTCTGAACCACGTAACATTGAGGTTTGATTATGAGTAAATTAAGTTACAGGATCGCTTCATAGATTCGATTCAGGTCTCACTCAAATAATATGAAAAGCAAAAATAATATTTTGAAGCTAAACAAATTTTCTTCAGCTTAGGAAATCACTAGAAGTAATATTAACACAGCCATGTTAGTCTAAGGCGATATTACTAATATGAGACAATAACATCACCGTACTAAGCACCGTTAAGCAATGTAAGCTTAAATAAAAGAAAATGAAAGAACTCATAAGTATTAATATAAAACAATAGTATTACTTTCATCATAACCCAATTACTTAAAGAGTTGCTTTAGTCCACAAGTTAGTCAACTAAAATAGTTAAGTACATAATTAGTAGCGTTAACGTTAATTCGCAATCAAATAGTTAAGCGCATAATAATAGCGTCAACGTTAATTCCCAATCACATATCTCACTAACCAACATAACGTAAGTGTTTACACGGAACACACTTAACACACACATATATAATCTGACTGACATTCACAATCCCATTATAATACTTCACCCCGTCTTCCTCCAGCTGCAAGTTCACCTTCCCCAACTCCAAATGAGACTGATTTGAATGCCCACTACTCGGGTCTTATATACTAAACAATGATGGTGTAGGAACGAATCAGGAGGCGAGTGATGGTGCGCGCTCCTATCATAGCTCCTCGAGTTGCATAACAGGTGCCTGGTCCAATCACAGCTCCTGGCGTCGATCATACGTCATAGCGTCGGGTCATCGAAGTAGTTTGCAGGGTCTCCTATGACGCACGCAGGTGTGAAGGCTTGTTTGCTGGTATGCGGGCGAGCTGGTTTCCCACTTGCTAGTTCGCTCGCTAGTCTGCTTCGCCGCATGGGTAGTTTGAAACTCCTTCAACTCTAATTCTAACTCTTAAATTAACATACAGGGCTCCGTATGTCAGAATTTATATAAACTATCTCCTCCCTTCATACGTCACCGGAAAACTACCAACTCTTACCAACTCCCAGAGCGCCCTAGTTAACCACTTGCCAATGCCTGAACAACAATTTATAATGCTTACGAAAACCTGACTACATACAGTAGGTCTGTAAGGTAAGTTATCGTAACAATATTAATAAATATATATTATGCATTTATTACTACCGGTACAGTATATAGCTGATTTAACCTGAACATCATAAAATGGATATATTTGCATATCGAAAATTGCAAGAGCTCACCAACATTTGTCAGTAGCTGTTCTGCTATCTGTATCCCCGTTCTCGACCTCACTGGCTAATCAATGTCAAAAGCGGGGTAAACAAAAGTACATTTTTGTTTCTATGTGTATGAAGGAGTCAAAAGGCAGGCTGCCTGTACGAGTGTCTCCCCCAATTTCCCAAAGTCTAAAGAGTGACAGAGCGCCAAATTCAAGGGACGTTGGGGTCAAAATGCCTGGTCACACAAAGTTTAAAGCAGTTCAAGTCATAGGATGAAGGAAAGATTGATTGAGGGAGAAAGTGCCAGAGTTAATTTGTTGAGTAGAAGAAAGACTGAGAAAATTTGCCAGTTCTTGGGTTGGAGAGCTGGACAGAATAGGAGTGGGACTGTGTTGAAAGGCGGGTGCCTCGCACTCGCCGCAAGGGAGGGGGTATAGACTGAGTGCCCAAAGAGGAATGGAGAGAATAGTGTTAGGCATAACTTGGCGAGATGAGAAGAGAGCCTCCTGGATAAGAGAACAACAAAAGTAGATGCTATTCTCAGTACCGTACCGTACTATATATATAAGAGGAAATGATCCTGGCCAGGTCATATATTTAGAAGAGATAATAACATATGGACAACTAGAGCAACAGAATGGGAACCAATAGATAGAGCTAGAGGAAGGGGTAGACAGAGAACCAGATGGAGGGATGAGATCTGAAAGTTTGCTGGGGTGGGATGGAATAGACTAACATCTGACTAGTTAGAGTGGAAACGTTTGGGAGAGGCTGGTGGTCGATTGTAGTTTACCTTGATTTTGCACTATTAGTTTGGCGATTTTAGGACGCTTTCTCATATTAGTTTAGAGGATTATAAGACGTTCTTTCTCATTCTGGTGCCAATTTTATCCTGGTGAGCGATAGCAAATTTGCAATTTATAAGAAATCAGCCTTTGAAAAAGAAATTTTTCTGTTGACAAAAATATAATAATAATAATGTTTATATTTTTAATGTATTTTTTCTGATCCTCAGCTGGCAGGAAACGACCAAGAACTTCCTGTCAGATAGTGGCATTTTGATTGTACACTGTAGGCATTCAAGGGATTTTAAGTACCGGTAGGTATTGCTTGCGTAACATCCGACGGATTGTTATTTTAGTATGTTTTGTTAGATTTTGCTTTGTTGCTGTTAGAATGTGCTTTGTTTGTTTTAATAGATGTTGTTTGTTTGTTTTTGGTTATAATTATTATTTTGTTTGCCGGTTTGTTTTTGTTACATATTGTTTAGCTTGCTTTTTGTTATAATTTGTTTTGTTACTTTTCATTTAGGCCTACATGTTATTATTGCTTGTTTTTCTTAGTTGTTTCTGTTAGTTTTTGCTAGCTTTTATTGCGCTAGTTTGTTTTTCTTAGTTTTTTCCCTTGTTTGTCTACTAAAAAAAAGTGTATAAAATAATTGTGTATACTGACGGTGATTCACCTTTTTTATCCCTGTATTAGATGGATTTATTACAACCAATATATTACTTTTAGACGGGTAGAGGATTAGGGACACTTTAAATATCCTCTTCATACCTTTATTGTTTAGAGTAGAAGGACAGCCAGACAAAGAAAATGGGAAAATAATGCCATGCAATATAATAAGACATCTTAGAGAGAGAGAGAGAGAGAGAGAGAGAGAGAGAGAGAGAGAGAGAGAGAGAGAGAGAGAGAGAGAGAGAGAGAGAGAGAGAGAGAGAGAGTGTGTGATGTAGTAATGTATATATTATCCTAAACGTTACAAGGAAGTTCTGGGGGTGCGCCAAGTCCTCCCATGGTGTAAGTGACTCTACTATTGTATGTATGTATGTGTGTATGTATGTATGTATGTATGTATGTATCTGTTTGATTTAAGCTTACGGACAATTTCATTCTTATTTATTTCATTTATTTAATTCTTTATTTATGCGCTTATTTATTTGCTCATTTAGGATATATATATTTGTATTATTGTTTTAGTATCTTCCCTAGACCTCCATCAAGCTTAAAAAAACACCCCCAAAACCCTTCTTCAAGATAAATTTGTAAATTTTTCGATAGAAAAATTTCCAGGCCGAAGGCCTGGTTACAGGTCTAACAGGCCTAAGTTACAGGCCTAAGTTACAGGCTCGCTATTGCTCGCCACACCTAATTGACACGTAAAGTCTTAGCAGTGACAAAGAAATGGGGCGAATGGTCTTAAAATCGCCAAACTAATGGGCCTAGTGTCTTCAACTTCTGAAAACTAATGGGGCTAAACATGAGGGAGAAGGGGGTCCATTAACACGACCCATCTCCCCTTACCAGCTGATGTCTCTATACTTACTGGAACAATAGGAAACTACCCTTGTCTCTTGGCCATATTAATATCCAGTTTTCATAATTAACATTTTCCGCTACACAACCTTCGTAATGACTTAATATTCACGATAGGAACATGGTATTTTCCTGTTATCTGGAACACGCACACACACACACACAAGTACATAATATACCACACACTTATACCGCATACATAAACGTACACAGATACACGCACATAAAAAACACACATTTGCTGTACATATACAACACCCCGCTCACACACAAACATACATAAATACACACAAACACACTCACACATACATCTATTAGGACACAGTCATAATATTCCTATAATGTAGAACAAATGGTATATAAGTGATGAAAGCTACACTGTAAACATTGAAGTCTTAATTGCAACACAAATGGTACACATACACTAAATATTGAGTGTGCAGAATCAAACACATAACTAACACATTTAGCATTCGTTTAAATGTAGCCAACCTTAAATACAAATATACGTTGCCGGTACACTCTCTGACTCGCAAATCTTCTGAACAAATGCGCAAAAATGTCTAATAATGGCCAGAATAAAGTAACAAGGGTGTCATGGTACTGAAGGGGTTAAAATGTCTACCAGGCACCAGTTTTGTTAAGACGGCGTCACACGAGCACTTTAGCGGTGAATGTATTGGAGTCACAATATCGTCAAGGAAATGGGTGCAAGAATTGCTCACAAGGTGATACAATCATGAATCTTCCCGGAAATGTTCACAAGGACCTACTTTACAATTTCAGAGCAGGAGCCACCGAGATTTCTGTATTGCATAGCAACGGTTGCTAGGCAAAGCATTTTCCTTAGCAACCGGCAGCAACGATGCAGTTTCTGAACTACTATGAAGTGTTATGACTTTGTACTTTTATTTATTTTCCTATATTCACTCCTAAAATGGTTCAAAAGATGTATAAAAGCATATATATCTATATAATAGAGTGAATGTCAGCACACAACCAGGGCACACTGGTGACATCACTGCTGTGTAACTCAGCATGGGGTTCAGTGCCAGCTGATCTAGATATACTAGTACTTTAACCCTTAAAAAGCGGCTCACCACATAAGTCGAGTTGAAAAAACTGGCAAAAAACGGGTGAAAAAAGGGTGGAAATCGAGTGAAAATGGGTGGGATAGTAATGATCCATACGTCCGACATCTGTGGCCTCCCGGCCCACACTAACTCCAGTTCCCCCACCGCGCGGGAGGATGACAGTGTAACCAATAGTTCGCTAAAAGTGAGCAAGGTAGCAAAATCAGCTAAACTTCCATCTTCGAGGTAACACTGTCAGTGCTCCACGAGTGCTACGTAGCTGTATGTGGCGTCATTGTGTAGCGATTTCCACCTAGTTTTTGGCGCAATACAGTTCCTTTCATACTGATGGGTGATATAGCAGTCAGAATGGCCTGAAAAGGCCCAAAACGGCCACAGAGGACCCGCTAGACTAGGGTTAATAAGTACTAGTATATCTAGATCAGTGTCCCAAATGCTATCTAACAGCTCCAAATCCACTAGCTACTAAACTGTAGTTTGTAGTTGGTAGATGTAGTTAGATAGCCGCGCCTGAATTGACAGGATGTGCCAGCGCGGGAGAGCCGAGCCAAAGGTAACGGGGCTTAACCCGGGAGCTGCGGGGAGACTCATAAGAGTTCCCCCGGCGCACTGCGAGGAGACTCTTATGAGTGAGTGAGAAAAAAAAATCAACTTTTGACATCGAAAAAAAACAATATTTTTTATTTTTATTTTTTTATTTTTTTATTTTTGTTTGGCCCCTGGGCCATGCAAAATCTCAGTCCTCTACCTCCCCTCCTTCCCCACTTTCCTCCTCTCCTTCAGTTATCACCTATTTTCCCTGTTATTCCCTTATTCTGAGGTATATTTTCGTGCTAACATTAGCGAGTTGCAAGCAGGGTGTTGTCATCACTGATGGCAAGCGAGTGCAAGAGAGAGAGAGAGAGTATCGATCGACTGTGTCTCAGTGGCCTTGGGGGAAATTGGCGGGAAAGCAGATTGCCTCACCCATACATTATACAACTCGCGGGCTATATCTCCGATTTTGACCATCCAAACGCTATTTTCACTCGTTTTATTGTTCTTTCAGGTTAATACCTTTATAATCAACCCATAATAGGCGCATATGGATAAGTATTAATGCTATTAATGGCACAATGAATATTTTAGTGACGGAAACACCTCAAATACGTCAGCACAGGGGGACGTTTCCAATTACCCCCATGCGCACTTCAGAGGTTAAGAATTACCCGGAAGGTGTACAGATCGCACGGGACTTAAATGGCACTGGATGAACGATCGGGCTAGGTGTAGGGAAACTGAACCTAGTTGTATCCCATAAAGGAATGTGTGCAACAGATGTATTTGATAAAGGTGGTAAAAGGATAAACCCTCGGCCTTAATCATATTTTGTTTCCAGTTTCAGCAAGTTTGATATATTTGATCTGCGCACAGTGATAGTCAAGACGTACTGAATATTCACAGAAATGGCCAGTGCCTCATCTTCATCTGTTCAAGCAACTGATTGGACTATCTGTGTTTTTTGTCAACTGGACACCAAAGAGTCTCTCATACCACCAACTGACAGAGGCTATGAAACCATAGTAGACAACATCACACAGTTTAGTAACCTTGACTCAATGCCAATCAAAATCAATCTGGCACGACTTGACCATGGGAATGGTATTCAATTAACATTGAAAGAACAGAATGCAAAGTGGCACAAATCTTGTTATCAGAAGTTTTCACATACCAAACTGGAACGCGCAAAACGAAAGCACAAGTCTGAGGTAGATGGGACTGCTTCAAAACGAATTTTCACACGTAGCACTAGCAGTGGTGGTGATACTGCCTCAAGTGGAACAGTTGGCAGCAATTGTCCCAAATGCTTCTTTTGTTCCCAGCAGCAAACAAAGGAGAACCTCCGCGAAGTCTGTACATTTCAACTAGATTTTCGTGTGAGGAAATGCGCACATGATCTACAAGATGAAAATCTTCTTGCAAAATTAAGTGCAGGAGACCTTATTGCCCAGGAGGCAAAGTATCATGCAAACTGCCTTACAAACCTGTACAATAGAGCACGTGCAAAGGTATCACAGGATCAGGATGCCTCAGATGACCAGACATGTAAAGGAATTGCTTTGGCTCAGCTGATTTCCTACATTGAGGAGAAGAGGCAAGATGAGGATGTGAAGGTGTTCAGACTTGAAGATCTTGTGAAGCTCTACACTGACAGGCTAAATCAACTTGGAGTGGATGTTACTGCACGAGTAAACAGTAAGCATCTGAAAGACCGCATTCTCACGCATCTCCCAAGGATGAAAGCTTACAAAGAAGGACGAGATGTGTTCATGGCTTGTGAAGAAGATGTTGGCTCTATTCTCCGAGAAGGATACCAGACTGATCGAGACGAGCAGAGTGTCATGATGACCCAAATTGCTGAAATGATCCGACAGGACATCCAGGTACTGTTCAATGTCCAAGGCAAATGATCAAACAAATCAGGGGACAAAGTCAGTCTCCTCAAAAGTGAATCTTCGCTGTTTGCAAGTCTGTATGTTGCATGTCAGACAAGGAAAGGTGACTTGAACAATTTCTTCAATCATGAAAACCTCCCATTTCCTCCATCTCTGTCTGCCTATGGGCAGCTACGTCCAGGGAAGAAGTCTGATCTCATAGAATGTCTTGAAAAGAAAGTAGGGTCATCAAATGATGTGACACCAGAGACTGAAGTGCGAATCATGGATGGTGCGGCACTTGTTCACTTTCTTAGACCTGAGGGCTCCAAGACATTTGGAGACTATGCTGCCAAGGTCTTTCTTCCATACATAAACAATGCTCAAAGTCAGGCTCTGAGAGTGGATGTTGTCTGGGACCAGTACTTCGATAACAGTCTCAAGTCACAGACAAGAGAACAACGTGTCACTGGTCCTATTCAGCGAAGACGAGTTGGGGCGTCTAGCCCAACACCAAAGAACTGGCAGCAGTTCCTTCGCTTGGCCAACAACAAGACAGACCTGTTTACATTCCTGAACAAGGAACTGCTGGAAAATGCATCAGGAGACCAGACTCTCATTGTTACTGATGGTGCCAAGGTGCTATGCTTACCTACACGAGACACCAGCAACATTGCTCCCTGCAACCATGAGGAGGCAGACTCGAGGATCATGGTGCATGTCAGTGATGCTGTTATGCAGGGCTTCCACAAGATCCTTGTTCGAACTGTGGACACTGACGTGGTAGTATTGGCAGTGGCAGTCGTACAGCAGCTGGCTCAGAGACAGAAGATAGAACTCTGGATTGCCTTTGGTTGTGGAAAGGACTGTAGGTACATCCCAGCTCATGAAATATGTGCTTCACTTGGCACAGAAAGATCCTTGGCACTGCCTGTGTTCCATGCTTATACAGGTTGTGATACCGTGTCCCATCTGGTCCAGGTGGGAAAGAAGACTGCATGGAAAGTGTGGGAGGCACATGATGAATTTACTGCGACATTCTATGAGCTTCACAATGCATCTGAACAAATTGGTGAAGCGACTGAGGCTTCTCTGGAGTACTTCACCATTCGACTCTATGACAGGACAGCAACTTCTCGTTCCATCAATGAAGTCAGAAAGAATCTGTTCATCCACAAAGGACGTCAGATATCATGTCTACCTCCAACCAAGGCTGCTCTACAGCAACACATGAAGAGGGCAGTACTACAAGGTGGGCACCACTGGGGCTGCACCACGGTGCCAGAACGACAGTTGCCCTCTCCAAGTGAGTGGGGATGGACTTGCCCAGAAAAGTGGAGGCCTCTGTGGTCTAACTTGCCCGAAGCCAGTGCAACCTGCCCAGAACTACTGAAGTGTTCTTGCCGAGGAGGATGCACAGACTGCAAATGTGTTGATGTGCATCTAAAATGCACAGCCTACTGCAAATGCAAAAGTGACTGTGACAACAGTGTCTGAAGCTTTAGGAGTGGCATTTTTATAGCCTGACTTGCCCTAAATTGGATTTTATGCCACATAATTCTTGTATATGATCTCCAAATGCAATGCTACATGTTTTTTAGAACAAGGAGTTGAGAAAAACCCATAGCACCTCACAGTTTTCCAGAAACTGCATTGTTGCTGCCGGTTGCTAAGGAAAATGATTTGCCTAGCAACCGTTGCTATGCAACACTGAAATCTCGGTGGCTCCTGCCCTGAAATTGTAAAATAGGTCTTTGTGAACTATTGTGGAAAGTTTTATGCTTGTATCACCTTGTGAGCAATTCTTGTCCTATTTAGTACCGATTGCCCTCACTTAAGGTTAAAGAAATTAGGCTTACATTCGTTAGAGGGGATATGATAAGAAGTGTTCAGGTGGGTTAGTGGGATTAATAAAGGGGACATGAAAGATGTACTAAAGCTCAGTGATTGCGAAAGAACTCGAACAAATGGTTTCAAATTAAATACATTTTGTTGTTTCAGAAAAGATATAGGCAAATATTGGTTTGGTAACAGAGTTGTAGATAGGTGGAATAGGCTACCAAGTGATATAGTGAGATCAAGAACAACAGAGAGCTTTAAGATAAATTTAGATAGGCATATGGACGAGATGGGTTGGGTGTGAGGGGAATCTGCCGGCGCTCTGCAGACCCCCATTTTCTGACCTCTGACCGTTTTGGTGAGGTCGGTCCTCATGGTATTAGTGAGCTGGGCCTATAATTAGGCCTTGTAATTGGGGTTGGGTGTGAGAGGGATCTGCCTTGTGTGGGCCAATCGGCTTTCTGCATACTCCCATTTTCTTATGTTCTTAAGGTTTACAAAAATAACGAGGAGAGTGCTATCAACCCTATATCGAACGAAGATGAGATGAATGAGTGCTAATTTGCGATAAAGGATTAAATCACCTTCAATTTCAGAAAGATCACTATTTGTTTCTGGTTATTTCATTTATGAAGGCTTAGGGCCTCACGTAAGTGAGGTTTAATAATAAGGCTGTAACTGTCAGGAACTTGGCTGGTAGAGGATTATATATTTTGGCAGGTTAAGATGACCCGACTGTAATTACTGTCAAAATAATGGGTATGAAAAAAGTATAAAATGGGTATATAAAGTGTCAATAATAATCTACCCTTTTAAAGGTATATTGATGGTAACAAACTCAGCTAAGACAAGGATAGAAAGTTAATCACTTTCAACCCATTTCTTTTATATACATTTTCCTTACCCATGTTTTTTGTTTTGTTAGTGTAGTTAGACCTATATTACAAAAATCAAAGTTGAATATAGGGTATGAAAAAAGGTATATAATATTTCAAATGGGTAGTCAAAATGGCAACATATTTTTATTTAACTTTGGAAGTCCTTTTTGGAATCGAATGGTCAAGTTAGAAAAGTAAATCACTAACAATATACCAAGTGATCCTATATACTTTTTTCTTCTTCATACCGGTAC
The DNA here is from genome assembly GCA_032716605.1 of Paralithodes platypus. Classification (NCBI taxonomy): domain Eukaryota; kingdom Metazoa; phylum Arthropoda; class Malacostraca; order Decapoda; family Lithodidae; genus Paralithodes; species Paralithodes platypus. The sequence goes on from CM064487.1 coordinate 36,112,392, forward strand.
CCTTTATGCTTGAGAGTGTACAGTAAATGAGTAGTTCCGACAAGTAAACCCGCTCCTCTCCGCTTGAATGACCCTCGCTGTTTCCCTCTATTATTATTATAAACGTGGCATAACATACAGTGTAGTGATACATCGATCTAATATCAGGATAGAAAGGTACCGGGGATACCAAATAATCAAGACTACAAAAAAACTGTCAAAATACCCTGTTAATTAACCCTTTTTATACCCTTAATTTTTTACGGTGCATCATACAACAATTTGGTTCAGTCTGGGAGGCCTGGGCAATTGAGAGAGAGAGAGAGAGAGAGAGAGAGAGAGAGAGAGAGAGAGTGAGAGTGAGTGAGAGTGGAAAGCAGAGAAGAGAAACAGGAACATAGCCTAGAACAAATGAAGACCGCATGTAGTGCAGAACTGAAAATGAAAAAAAGAGATGGCACAAGACACGGGGGCTTCAAATTGGCCCACTTCCTTAGCAATCAAGGAAAAAGGCTTCAGCTTAAATAAACACGAATTCAATGATGTCGTAGCCTTGAGGTATGGGTGACCAGTTTCAAACATGCATGTGGTGAAATAAACAACTCGAACCACTATATGATCTGTAAGAGAGGATGATTTATCTGTATCCGGCACGACGAAATACGAAACATCACTGCACAAATGCTGGACGAGATGTGTCATGACTCATGATGTCAGAATCGAACCGGACCTTCTGCCTATGGACGGACAGCGCTTGGCCCACAATACTGCAACTACTTCAAACGAAGCAAGAGTGGACGTAAGTGCGCGAGGTTTTTGGACGAGGGGACAACGTGCTTTTTTCGACATCAGAATCTTCAACCCAAGAGCACAAGCTTATCTTGATCGAGGAATCAAGACGGCATACTTGAGAAACGAAAGTCAGAAGAAACGCGCTTATGAAGAAAGAATTTTGAACAGGGATCAAGGGAGCTTTACTCCTTTGGTCTTCTCATCGTCGGGAGGAATGGGACCTTCAGCTATTGTCTTCTATGCCAGATTAGCTGAACAAATATCGGAAAAAAGCGCCATCATAGAAGCCAAGCTCTCTCTCTCATTTCAGGTCTGCACTCCTGTGTCTCAGGGGTACAAGGTTCTCTCAGCTACAGAGGACAAGGGTGAAAGACTTGGACTTTGAAATGGCCGTGGCAGAGGGCCGAATTGGGGAGCAACTAGGTTGAATTGAGGGAGGTCTATCCATCTATCTATTGCCTGACGCCGTGATCCCCGAAGGGGTGGCCACGAACGAACCACCCCCATGCACCTCTTTCCCCAGTCAGTCGACGCCCTTCCTCCCAACCAGCACCGCCTTCATCCATACACTTCCTCACTCCATCCTTCCACCTCTCTTTCGGTCTACCTCTCCCTCTCTGTCCTTCCACCTAGCTCTCGTACACCTTCTTAGTCATTCTCTCGCTTCCCATACGTTCCATATGGCCGAACCATCTCAAGGTGTTCCTTTTCACACTTTCCAGCACATCTACCTCTACACCACACCTTCTTATTTTCTCATTCGTCTGTCCATCCCTCCATGTAACTCCGCACGCACTTCTCAAGTAACTCATTTCCACCCCTCTCACTCTTGGTCTGAGTCTCTTCTCAAACGTCCATGCTTCGCTTCCATAAGTCAGTGTCGGGATTACCACACTGTCATGCAAGGCCTTCTTCACTTCCATACTGACCACCCTATTTCTTGTTACTGGTTTCAGCGTTCCTACAACCCTCTTCCCCTGTTGTACCCTCTCCCGCACTTCTTCATCCATAGTCCCATCTTTACTCAACACACTGCCCAGATACTTAAAAGAGCTGACGATGTCCATAGCCTGACTGTTCAACTTCACCTCACACTCTGTGACTTCACCCCTTTCGAAGACCATAACCTTGCTATTCCCCGCATTTACCTTCAAATTCCGTTTTTCGCACACTTCCAAACTCATTTACCAGACCCTGCAACTCCCATTCATTATCGCTCATCAGAACTGTATCATCCGCAAAGGAATGGGACCTTCAGCAATTGTTTTCTATGCCAGATTAGCTGAACAAATATCGGAAAAAAGCGCCATCATAGAAGCCAAGCTCTCTCTCTCTCATCTCAGGTCTGCACTCCTGTGTCTCAGGGGCACAAGGTCCTCCCAGCTACAGAGGACAAGGGTGAAAGACTTGGACTTTGAAATGGCCGTGGCAGAGGGACAAATTGGGGAGCAACTAGGTTGAATTGAGGGAGGTACAATAAGATAAACTATAAGGGGACTAAAATAAGCTAGATAGGACACCACTTTGTAAATGTTACTTTAATACAAATAAAAATATAATAAAACAGTAATGCAAGTAATGGTCGCTCTTCTGTAAATCTAAAACGGCTTACGTAAGAATGGAAAAGGGGTGGGACCTTTCATTGTTTCCATTATGTATACTGTATAATTATACAGTATGTATATAAAACAAAAAATGTGAGTGGGTTACGCGGAATAGGTGCGCTTGTAGTCTCAAACAATTCTTTCCCTTCCCAGCACCTGATACCGAACGAATACTGTGGGAATGAGTGTTGTTTGCAGAGTTTAGACGGATTACAATTTTTATTTCTAAACGTAACGTAATTTTATCAAGTTAATTCGTTCATTAACGACGTTGTGAAGGGAAAGAATTATTCAAGAATAGCCTACACGCTTTGGTTTTTCAACTTCAATGTAGGCTACACAAGATCCATATTCAGACTTTGAATGTATAGTGAGTGGCCTAGTTCGAGGAAAAGCAATAACAGCATGATACTGAAGAGCGAGATTTGACTTGACGTAAATTATAACCTTTATTTACCGCCCCACAGACTGAATGCCGGCAAACAATGAGAGAGAGAGAGAGAGAGAGAGAGAGAGAGAGAGAGAGAGAGAGAGAGAGAGAGAGAGAGAGAGAGAGAGAGAGAGAGAGAGAGAGAGAGAGAGGGGGGATCTATCTTTTCCTTCTTCGATAGCAACACACGCACGAACGTCCTGTACTAACAAACACATTGGTAGTTCAGGAGTAGAGGTACCGGTAGCACATACAGTATAATAATAAATATGCAACATTTAATACTTCTTGGACATCGAAGACAAAAAGCGACAACACCAACTGGGTACTAACAATAGCCACATAGCAAAAACCCAATCATCTCAAACACTAAAGCTATGGATACTGTTTAATAATAGTTGTCAAATGGTAATAGTCTCGCTGTCTTGCATCCAGAGTGCAACAACAACATTAATAAGCAAGCTTGCAATAATTTGCCTCGTTGCAAGCTAACAGTCCTGCTAATATAGCTACTGTATGCTTATACTGTAAAAATTGTGGGTGCACATCATAGGCTACATTACAGAGAGAGAGAGAGAGATACTTTCCCGTTAGATCAAGAGGTGATTACTTCTATCTAGCGGCAAATGTTTACATCTAGCAACATGAACTCTAGCGATACTCTGGAGATTTGAGCCATTGTCAGCGATATTCTAGATATTATGGCATTATTCTAGCGATTTAAGCTACATTTATTTACTATCCAGCGGCCTGCTAGCGACTTTTGGGAACGCATCTAGCGGTAATCCTGCATGCCAAATTATTGCCAACGGATTCAAGGTCAGCGACGTCAGCTTTGAATTTGCCTGTGTTAGTGTGATACTGTGCAATATCCCCCTCTGATTTATACGGATTTACCACCATATTCTGCCTTAACACGCGAGGATTTAACACCAGGTTGGTCCATGATGCCTCAGCGAATTCGGCTGTCTCCGAAAAGTAAGTCAAATGCGTCAAATTTGCAAACTATTCCATATTTAACCACCGCCCGCACAGTACGCTACACTGTTAACAAATATTGGTGTGAAGATGGTAATTAAAGTGTCCATTATAATCTATCCATTCATAGTTAAATTGGCCTACTTATAAACCCATCTAGTAGCCTACAAGGGTAAATAATTATCGATATACGGTACCGGGTACCGTACTCAATTATTTATATGCAATATTTATACCTTTGATTTTTGACAGTACTGTATATAGAAACACAGATCGGCCAACCTCCGCCATATTGGTGACTCTGGTGTTATTAGGCTCTATTTATCCTCGGATTATGTCCATACCCATAATAAACATTCAACAATACTGGTCTATTACACTGTCAAATATCAATGGTATGAACGGGCGTATAAAATATATGAATATACTGTAAAGGTGGTCATTGATATTTTAATCACTGTATACTATCGGTTTATTATCACCAATATACAATATGCCTTTATATGGGTACATTACTATGGACACTTCAATTACCGTTTTGTGGTGCAGGATATAATTATAGGACTAGTCTGGTATTTGGATCTAAACTCTACAATAATCAAGTACCGGTATATAATCACACCCCGTTGTTTTCTATTGACGGCAACAATATGGCGTCTAAATACAAAAGGTGGTCGATCTCTGTTATATCATTGGTGCCTTAGAGTGTACAAAGGAACATAATATCAAAGATACAGTTCCCCACATAAGTTCTATTCCTCGTCGTAATGTTACGTGTGGTAGTAAAATGTATGTATATACTCAGGCCCAATCCCCACTTTTCCTATTTTTTGTTTTGGGCTGTGTGTGTGTGGGGGGGGGGGGGGGGGGAACGAATCAAGACAGAGCCCGAATAGGGACATCACAACAGAAAACAATGAACACACAAACACAAAATACAAATTATACAAATTCACACACATCTAGGTCATCCAGGAGAAGACCCAGAGACCAGGGTCACCAAGGTCCCTCCAGCACTTCCCCGGCCACCGACCACCCGGAGAGGTTCCGATCTCGGCAGGCAGACATGCAGCAGAGCGAAACCACAAGCCCGTCCATCAAAATAGTATGGATGAATTGCGAGTGTGGTATCTTTTGACTAATCAGATGAGTTAACCACTACATAAGAAACTACAGTCGTAATTCAATCATGCACATTACCGGCATCTTTTACAATATATAAAATTACGTAGAGAAACATAGCCTAACTTATGTTGGCAACTATGAACAAAGGGTATGGAAAATGTATACCCGGTATACAATCTATGGGTATATTGATGGTTAGTTACCTTCATATTCTTCTATTCAGTGAGGCCTTAAATGTGCCCCAGATGACAATTACCCTTCTCTATACTTAGCTGCTAGTGTTTGTGTGTGTTGTTTATGTGTGTATGGCATCAAGCTACGTGACCACGAGTCGAAGCGGGTGGTGGTGGATGGAATTGATTCCAAATGAAGCCATTACTCTTATGCTCCTCGGTGGTCTAGTGGTTATGGTGTGTGAGTGCTGCATTACTGGCCTGGGTTCAAGCCCTGGCTGGGTCATGTCACAAAAATATTAACCCCTTCTATACGGTACCGGCGACGTCTTTTTTAATGATTGCAGCTACATTTAGACAATTTTGTTGAAGCTTAGAAAAGATATATGGTAGCTAAAGGGATGCATGGAGATAGTTTGTAGCCTTTTCATGTTTAGACGTCCTTCCTAAGGTGAACAAAATTGTCTTAATAGTTGCCAGAATGTCATGAAAAGTACATCACCGGTACAGAAGGGGTTAAATAATACTACCAACAAACCTTTTAATGGTTGATAGTATGGACACTATAGGCCTATAGGCTACATGGTACCGTACCCTTTTCATACCCCTTAATTTTTCAAAATGTACAATCGAGGTCATTAATGCTATATTGGGCTACATGGAATATCTTTATTAATTCTTTATGACATTAATTTTGCATTCCAGGGATTCATTAAGTTTTTTAAGAAGTTATATTATAGTCAGAAAGCATTAACTGTTTTTTTTTTCTTTTTCTTTTTTTTTCGAATGTAACTCAGATGATACGCATATTTTTTGTTCTTCTGTGATTGAGGGAGGCAAAAGGCAGAACTGCCTATAGCGAGTGCCTCCCCCATAGTTGAAAGAGTGACAGGGTCAAAATCAAGGGACGTTCGAGCCAAAATGCCTGGACACACAGAGTTTGAATCAATTTAAGTCATAGGAAGAGGGAAAGACTGATTCTGGGAGAGAGTTCCAGAGCTCAGCTGTTGAGTAAAAGAAAGACAGAGTAACGTTTCACTCTCGGGTTGGAGAGTTGCACAGAGTAGGGGTGGGATTGAGTTGCAAGACGGGTACCACGTGCCCTACGTAAAGGAGGTGGTATACACTAGGAAAGCTCTGAGGAACACTGATTATTATAGTAGCGATAGAATAGCGAGAGATGCAACATTGCGGCGGAGAGAGAGAGATTGCAGAGAGTTGGTGAGTGGATGGGAGTTAATTATACGAAAGGCCTTCCTTTCAACTTTGTCTAAGAGAGCGGTGTGAGAGGAACCTCCCCACACATGTGAACAGTACTCAATACAAGGACGCACTATGCCCCTGTACAGAGCAAGAAGCTGTGCAGGGGAAAATAACCCCCTAAGGCGGTTGAGCACACCCAGCTTCTGGGAGGCTGCCTTAGCAAGACTGGTAATATGGTCCTTCCAACTGAGAGCAGAAGAAAAAGAGACACCAAGAATATTGAGAGAAGATGAAGGATTGATTTTTGTATTGTTGAAGAATAAGGGATAGTCCGCTGGGAGTTCCTTATGGGTAGATAGATGGAGAAATTGGGTTTTGGAAGCATTAAAGGTAACAAAATTTTCTCTGCCCCAATTGGAGATAGTATTTAGATCAGAATTTAAGAGTTCTATGGCTTCATTACGTTTGTCGTTGAGGGATTGCTGGCTGGGGCATTCTGAAAAACTAATGGAGTACCGGTAGTGTAAGGTTGAGTCGTCTGCGTATGAATGGATGGAAATTGAGGTACAGTTGAGGAGATAATTTCTAAAAATTAGAAAGAGCATAGGAGATAGGACAGAGCCCTGAGGAACACCGGAGTTTATAGGGTGAGGAAGTGAACAATGGCCGTCCACAACCGCGGCTATGGAACGGCCGTAAAGGAAATTAGAGACAAAGGCACAGATAGAGGGATAGAAACCGAAGGAGGGTAGTTTAGAAATTAAAAATTTGTGCCAGACTCTATCGAAGGCTTTCGATATGTCTAGTGCAATACAAAATGTCTCACCGAAGTCCCGAAAGGAGGATGACCAAGAGTTAGTAAGATATGAAAGAAGATCATCAGTAGAGCAACCCTTAAGGAAGCTATACTGGTGATCTGAGAGCAGATTATAAGAGAAATGCTTAAGAAATTTGGAAGCAAGAATAGTTTCAAAAACTTTAGAAAGACATGAGATGAGAGCAATTGGACGATAGTTGGAGGGTTGAGAGCGGTCACCCTTCTTTGGGACAGGTTGAATGTGAGCAAACTTCCAGCATGAAGGGAAGACGTTAGAGGATAGACAGAGACGAAAGAGTTTGCCTAGGCAGGGAGTCAGCACGGAAGTACAGTTTTTGAGAACAACAGGAAGAACACCGTCCGGACCGTACGCCTTATTAGTATTAAGCCAGAGAGGGTAGAAAGTACATCTTTAGAAGAGATTAGGATATTAGGCATAAGTAAGAGAGAGGAGGGTGGAGGGTGGATATGCTAATAAGTATTTATAAAATGTATATGCACCAGTACCACTTTGAACACGTGAACTATTCAAACACGTACTATGTGTATTATGACTTAAATTTGAACATAATATTTGCTCAGTGTAAACACTTTAATCCTACAATGTAGGCTACGAGAGAGAGAGAGAGACGTGAGTATATACTGTACACATATATACCATAATGTTGGAGAAAATGACACGTGGATAAACGGAGCATTATTATAGTGAACGAATGCTATAGACCTATATTATATACTGTATATACCAGTATATACCCGGTACTATATATATATATATATATATATATATATATATATATATATATATATATATATATATATATATATATATATATATAATAATATATATTATATATAATATATAATATATATATATATATATATATTATATATATCTATATATAGAGAGAGAGAGAGAGAGAGAGAGAGAGAGAGAGCGTAGTGTTTAACCCCCTTCAATACGAGGCGTGTATGTGTGTGTCTGCACTCTCAAACATTATGAGTATGGAAAGGGTATAGAAAGTGTTCGTTTTAAGCTAATAATTTATAAATTAATATTGGTGATAAACCCTTACAATTCAAGGAGAACAAGGTAAATCACAACCAATATAGCTAACGTACCCCTTGATCTTACTGTACAGTAGGCCTATATACCTTGGTGATGTGTTATATTATTGACTTTTTAATTGTTATTATTTTAATTGTTGTAGTTGTTGTTTGTATTGTTGTTGCTGTAGTTGGTATTGTTATTGTTGTCCTTAAGCTGTATTGTGTATCCTATACCCTGTTCCTCTTCCATTAGCCCCTTAGTACAAGTGGGGAGCGGAGTATCAAGGTGTTTTATGATCATTATTATTGAAATTGTATGTTGGTTTTACAAGTTTTAACCCATTATTAATTTGTTGTCTCCTAGGCCTCCATCCCCAAGCATTAAAAATAAAATAAAATAAAAAATAAAAAATAAACCTCTTCAGGGTAAGAACCCCCACCCCAGGCCCTTCAACCTAACTGTGTACGGTACCGTACATATTTTGGTCTCTGTATGGGACGAAATGTCATGTATTCGCCAAATTAATGGGGCAAACCTCTTAAAACCACCAAACGAATGGGGCGAAACAGGGGTGGGGGAGGGGGGCGCAGAAACAACGCTTGTCAAAACGGAAGGACGGAGAAATGGGAACCGCACTTAAGCGCGGTTCCCATACCTCCGTTTTGACCTCCGTCTGGGGCGGACCTACGTCATTGATGACGTAGGTCCGATCACGTGTGGGCTCCGGCGAGCGGGAACCGAGGTCTATTGTTCTCTGTTTCGCGCGCTTTCGATCCCGGATCCTGTCCTGAAAAAGTTGACTTGGATTTAACTTTGCACGGACGTCGGAAGACAATTACGTATATTTATGGTGCCCATGATATATTATATCGGCATGTACTGGTCACCAATGAATAGTACTCACCCTATAACCTATGCATACACACACAGGATGTACGTATAGTGCGTATTTATAATGTAAACGAGGGAAACACTCACCCTCTCCGCCACTGACACAATGTTGGGCGAGTTCTGAAGTACCGGTACTGCCAATGTGTATAGCCCAGGAGCAAGGCAAAAAGGTAGCCCACATTTTTAAATAGGCAAAAAGGTAGCCCACATTTTAAATAGTCTCATACTTTTCATTTTGTGAAGCCAGAGTTGTATAGAAGTGTAATTTGATAGCTGTGCATGTTGTCACAACGACCAATTATGGATATTGTGTAATATTTATTCCGAAATCAACAAATTTAGGCTTGAAGTACATTGCCTCTTTTGATGATAGGGCTCATTAATTTAACTTGGATTTCAGGCTTTTTAAATACTCTCCAATATTTTGACTGTTTACATAGTGCATATCACGATAAATTGTGTCAAGCAGTACCGTACCACAAAGACGAACAATTTGCCATCTATACTTAAAGTAAGCCCAACTGGGCGAGCTAAGAGGTAGTGTGGCAACATTGGATTTCACGCTCGTGAAGCTTTAACTCCTGCGAGAGCACACACAGCCAAACGGACCTATCTCATCGATGACATAGGTCCGTCCAAAACGGAGGTATGGGAACCGCGCTTTAAAGAGCATAGCTCGCCAAAAATAACTTTTTCAAAGCATGTTAATTTGACTAATAATGCACATGTGTTTTGCTTTATTTTTGTTATGTTTACCCTAAAATAGCAAATAAATTCATATAAGATATTTCTATTTTAAGGGTGGTGATGACGTCATCAACGGACACCCTTGAAAACGGAGCCGAAATAAAGACCAGTTCACAGGTTAGCCTGCATTTGTTCTACGGACTTACTAATGCTACACTCATTCCAGGTCCAATCCTTGCTATGTTACCATTTATTCTATGTATGACACTAGATTAACCTCCACCCTTGACAATTGTACCCACCCACACCCTCAGACAGTTGATAATTAATCTCCAAGAGAGAACAAAATATAAAGAAATAACCAGTTCGGTCCCAGGGTTACCAAAACGATAAACAAAATACTGCTATGACCGGTTCTCAAAAGTTGCTAGAATAATACCATGAACTCTCCAATGTCGATAAATATCGCTAATATTCCAAAAATATCACTAGACTTCATGTCACTAAATGCAAGATAATGCTGCTAGATCAAAGTAAATAGGCTACCTCTACATTTAGCGATAAGTATGCTAAATTGGCACTACTGTTCGGTCAGACGATTAGCCCCACGGTATAAAGACAATAGTAAGGTATGGGCATGAGCCTATTACTGGAACCACGACAGTCACGTGATCGATCCCGCGTGACGTCACGTTTTGTACGACCCTACTGGTCTCCCAGCTAAATATGGTCACTTCATATGTGAGCTGGTCGTGTTCTTATGTCCATGATATACATTTATTCCATTGCCTTAAACATTGTTGTTATCATAATATGGGGAAGCCAAGACATTGCGCGGTTAGTGGATGTTAACATGATATAAAGACCGACGTTGGATATATTGGAACTGCGACAGAAGATGGTGACCTTCATTCGACTCGCCTAAATATGGTCTTCAAACAGGATCAGTATATTGTGTTTTCCACCGAAAATGTAAAGTGACATGGATAAATATAGACATATATAGTGTGATAGGACCCTAGTCTATTTGCTAAAGTTGTTATTTTTTGCATTTGAAGATTATATATACCGCTATGAGGTAGTTTACAGCCGACGTCACTTCAAATTTTACCGCGGAAATGCGGAAATTTTACGATCGCTATTGTATTTTTGTTCACCTAATATGTAGAGTAACGTCGATTGATATCGACAATGTTATTGTAGTAGGACCCAATCTACATGTTAGCATTGTTATTCGATATATGTGTAGTTTATATAAAGAGATATTTCGAAGGTGTTGGTGATTTTCGCTTCGTCGGTCGGGAGAAAGGATGGAGGTATACGGGTTCTCGCTCATCCCTTTTTCAACTTTTTTTAAATTTACGTAGTTTGCTGCCGACACTCGTCGACTTTCACCCAGGGATAGCGTGTGAGGGTGTATGAAGGCCCAGGGGATGTGGAGAGATTATTTGTACAAGTATATGGCCAGCTAAGAATATAAGAGGGAATCAGGGATCTCAACGAAGCTAAATGTTGGTGGGGGAGCAGAACGGACGGTGCTGCCGTCTCGCGGCCAGAGAGAAGAGTATAGCGGCGCCTATGTCAACAAACAAGCGAAGCTGGTATACAAATATTTCACTAAATATTCGCTTATAGAATATTCAACGTTATTCCGACAACTATATCCTATATTATGACTGTACCACGGTTAAGCGTTAAGTCACAGAAGAAGAAAAAATTTATAGACATCTGTTTACTGCTTTTTAGAAGCCTGAGTGTATATGAGTTCAAGTCTTTCAGTGCGTTTACCTTGCGAGTTATTATAGGCCTACCATGATTAGCCCTTCGTAAAGTCAGCTATGGGTAAGTAATGTTACCACAAAGTTAACATATCTTGAATCCGTGGTACCGGTACTCATATTTTATACCATAATACGTTGTTGTTTGTACATTTCATTACTAAGTTGATACCACTGATACAATGAGGGAAAATAAAACGTCGTCTGCTGCTCTTTCTCTTACACCCAATAGTAATCAGTTTCCAACCAGTGAATCGAAATATATAGATTGAAGTCATCAAAATATCACTCATTTCTATATTCATTAATGTTACAGACATATTACTCTCAAATTCTATTGAGTGCATTGCCCAATATACAACGTATATATGATGAATAAAACAAATATATTAGGCCTACAGAGACATATGGCAAGGATTCGAAACTTCAGGAATCCTTGCCATGTCTCTGTAGGCCTACTACCGGTATATTCTCCTTTCCTTACTCTATTTACCTCCTTCCAGAACATCTTTCGTTCTTCAAAATGTTCACTCAACCTTTGACCCCACCTTTCGTTTGCATCTTTTTTCACTTCTCTAATTTTCCTTTTTGCCTCTCTCCTTTTCTCCTTGTACCTCTCCCATACCTCAACACTACCATCCTGTAAAACCCTCTCAAAACACTGTCTCTTCTCCTCAACTGCATTATTATTGGGAAACATTATTATTGAAACTGGCACCTGCACAAATAGCAATAAAAAGGAAAATGGTTCGACTGTGGGTGTTAACCTCTTACGGACGGGGATGTTTGTAACTTCTACTACCTGCCTGGCGGGCATATTTACCCTAAACTAGCTTCATTCCATGCTCTTTTTCATGCATAAACAAGAGCCAGAGCGTAATACAATTATATATGTAGCCGCGAAAGGGTGATAATAGAGCTTTCCAATGACACCTGAATCATCCTTGTACAACCACGGGTTATCCTGCAACGATGTTGCAACACTAGGGGAAAAACCCTAAAATATGGTAAATTCCCCAGTTTTTCCTTGTTCTCGTGAGGCCTGGGGTGTGGGATGGTGCGGAGGGTACGTCAGTGGCGGGACTAGGTCCATGCCGAGCGGTCAGAGCCCGCCTATCGTCCTCCCAACGCGTGGACTCTCTCTCAGAGCCGATAATGTGCTCAACATCCCTTCCGACATATGTCGGGCCCCGCAGGGATGGCCATGATTCTATCGATCGACATATGTCGGGCCCCGCGGCTGGGGTGTTAATATGTAAATTTGGTACAGTACTCTTGATTCTGCAGCTGTCGTCACACCCCCCCCCCCCCCCCACAATTTTTTTTTTGTTTTGCCTATATACCGGTAATTACATAAAGACACCCAGCCTACTAGTATTGTAGGCTACATAGGAGTAAGTTGTTCATTGAAAATAATGATTCTGAGGATATCTGAGTAGGTGACCTATGCCCTTAACCCAAGAACCGGGATAGGCCTCACGGAAGGGTCACCATAGCGAACGCGATAGGCCTCACGGAAGCAAGACCATAAAAAAAAACATCCAAAACACCCCAGGGACTCTCAATACAAAGAAATATGTCATTAGGTGAGATAATTCCCCTCTAGTACGGTACTTCCTAACACTCATCCATATGTTTCTTTTCACCCTCCCATTCCCCACCTTTTTCTCCCTCCCCCCTCCTCAATTATCACCTATTTTCCCTCTTATTTTCATAATTTATCGGTTATTTTTCTCGAGAATTTATCTCCAGCGGTTACGTACCACAAGTGAGTTACATAAGAGACCTTATATAACACTGAGACTTCACCTGCAAGCTTCAGTATAGCGAGAGAGGTGGAGGAGGGAGGATGTATGTCTCTCCACCTCCTGCCTGAGGATACAACTGGGCGGCGAATATTTAAGTTTTTTTACCACCCAAATGCTTTCCCCACTTATTTTATCGCTCTTCAAGGTTCACATATGTAAAATAAAAGCACATTGACAAATAATGTTATATATCGTAAATATGACAAATTTTGTCAGATTCCAAGGCTAGAAATTCACAAATAACTACCCTAGACGCTAGGGCAATTTCGCGTTTTAAAGGTTAACCCGTAAACGGCAGCAAAGCTCTTAAGAGGTTTTACTGGGCGACGGCGGCAAAGCTCTTAAGAGGGAGGCCTAAAAATACCATTTAAACAGCACTAAACAATTTTTTTTTTTTTTTCCCTATACCTCATATCTCTTCTCCACATCCCCTCCTTCCTCCCTTTCCCCTCCCCCTTCAATTATCACCTGATTTCCCTGTTATCCCCTAATTTGTTGGTATATTTTTGTGCTAACATTAGCAAACTGTGTGGGGGATGTGCTTACGTGCCTAGCAGGTGTGTTACACAAGCGAGTGTGTGTATGAGTAGGCTCAGTGTGGCTTGAGGCCTCGTGGAGGGAGGGGTTGCCTCAATTTTCTCCAAAATTCATGAATGGGCTGGTTCATCTATATTCGCGATTTTGACCAGAAAATTTATATTTTCACTGGTTTGATTGTCGTTACAGGTTACTATCTTCATAGTGAAGGTAAAATAGGCTCATATGAATAGGTAATAACGATATTTATCGTAAAATGACGATTATAGGCCTGAATGGAGCCCATATGCTCGCCCATGGGAAGCTAGTTCATTACCCCCCCCTTGCCGTTCCCGGGTTAAGGGCCGCTCTACTGGTGACCTGGTCTTGGTCTTGGTCTTGGTGCGAGAGTCACGCTCGACTGGTCGAGGTGTGGCCTTAGTATCGGCTCTCTCTCCTAGGATAAACTTATAAACTATAATGGAAAAGGACAGGTTGAGAATAAAAGAAGATTGTTCCCCCGTGGGCATTCTCACCCCAGCCTCACTATTGTGAGGCTGATCTTTTCCTCCACACTCCCTCTAGGTAGTCCTTAACACTCCGTGCAGTGGTCTCATTCCACATGTTTAGGTCGTTCAGGCCAAGCAGGTAGATCACTATTCCGTCGAGCCCCCATTCATACCTTCCTACCACTGCATTCCATTCCTCCGCACCAATCTCTTGCACTATGGATCTTAGCATTACCCGCCTTTCTCCTTCATATTTTCTGCACTTTAGGAGGATATGCTCCACAGTCTCATCCCCCCCGCTCTCGCACATCTTGCATGCCTTGTTGCCTTCATTTGACCATCTATATGTTCTGCTGTTCAGCTCAAGCGACTTAGTTCGGGCCTTGAAGAGGAGTTCCCTCCGATGCTCCCATCGTAGAATGGCTCCCTTCTTGGCTGTTGCTTACACATGTACCATTCTAGTGAACTCTTGTTTCTCATATTCCCCGCCCATTCGTCCCTTGCTACGCTTTGTACCCGTTTGCCGATCTCTTTCTTCCATCTCTCATGGCTCCACATTTCCATACTTTCCCCCATCATGATACCACGCATTCCGTACTTCTCTATCTTTCTGTCGCACATCTTGTTCCATTTACTGCTCTCCTTAGCCCATTCAAACACCTTTCGTGCCCATCTATCACCATTCATTTTTTCCAGTCTGACTCGGTACCGTAGGACTCCCTTGTCTATTCTTTCTTCAAAGGAGCTCCACCCCGCGTCACCTCTCAAGGCTTCTACTGCAGTGTACTTGTTCGCTCCCAGTGCGAGCCTTCCGACCCTATTCTGGGCAACTTCCAGCTTTGCCGTGTCATTCGTTGTCCACGGGATGGTTTCCAGACCATACATCAGGCCTGGCACCGCCATACCTTTCCATACTCCTCTCACTACTTCATACTTGTTCGCTCTACACCTTGCAGCACTGCCAAGTCTTCCCACCCACTGGCTCGCTCTTGTTAGTCTCTCATCTTTTGTTTTCTCGCATCCTCTTGCACTCACCTTTTGTGTCAAACTTTGTTAGGCAGCATGTTTTGCACATGAATTTCCTTGGCATTTTTGCATAGTTGAGAATTTGATAGGCAGGGAGTTCTGTGCAGAAATAGTGCAGCCAATCCCGGCAGTAGTCGCATTGGATTGCATTTTTTTCACCTGCGAACTTGATTCCGCAGTCGGGGCACTCTGGGTCGGATTTGTTTTGATCCCCGTCCATTGTTGGCGTCATGTTCTTAGTCACTGTTTTTTTTTTCTCTTATTTTCACCTCAATCCCTCCGTTTCGGACCCTGCTTCTTGTATGTGTGCACTCACACATACAAGAAACAAAGTCCGAAACAGAAGGACCGAAGCGAAAAATCAGATGAGATTTTTTTTTTTTCGTAGTTTAACCAGACCAAAGTTACAAAACTTAACTCTTATAGCACTGGCCTGAATATTGAAATAAAAAGGATATCATTAATAGCCCTCTATTTTGACAGATCCTTCCCAAAATTAAAAAAAAATATTGGGTAAAATCTGATTGAAAAGTTGATAATCTTACTAGCTCTTGGTCATCTTCCTTTCGGGACTTCAGTGAGACTTTTTTTCTATTGCGCTTGACATATCGTCGATGATATTGAAAGCCTTCTATAAAGTCTAGCACAAATCTCTAATTTCCAAATTACCCTTCTTCGGTGTCTATCCCTTTATCTGTGCCTTGGCTCTAATTTCCTTTCTTACCGCTCCATAGCTGCAGTTGTTGACGGCCATCACTCACTTTCTCAACCTATCAACTTCGGTGTTCCTCAGGGTTCTTTCCTGTCTCCAGTTCTAATATTCATTAATGATCTCCTCAACTGTTCCTATCCACTCATATGCTGATGACTCTACCTTACAATAATCAACTAGTTTTTCACAACACAGCATGAAATCTCTCCAAAACTCACAAGACGGAGCCAAGCCTATCTTTTGATCTATCAATTATTTCTGATTAGGGCAGAGAAAACCTTGTTACTTTCAATGCCTCCAAGACCCAATGTCTCCCTCTATCTACCCGTCGCAATCTTCCGAAAGACTATCAATTACGGTACCGTATACACTCTTCAATAATACACAAATCAACCTTTCATCTTCTCTCAATAATCTTTTGTGTATTCTGCATTTCTTGGAAAGATCAGATTACCACTCTTGGTAAAACAACTTCCCAAAAGTTAGGTGTCTCCGTGGGTTCATCACTCCTGCACAGCTTCTTGCTCTATATCGGGGCATAGTGCACCTGGGTATCGAGTATTGTTCGCATGTGTGGGGAGGTTCCACCCATACCGCACTTCTCAAAAGAATAGAGTCATAAGCATTTCACCTCACGAACTCACTTCCTCTTACTAGGCTAGTTCCCTAAAATCTCTTTCTACATGACACAATGTTGCATCTAATTCACTCTTCTATCGCCATTACAATAATTGGTGTTCTTCAGAGATATTTCAGTACGGTATATACCGGTACCCTCTCCCTTGCAACGAGTGCGAGGCACCCACCTTTCAACACAGTCCAACTATTTCTGTCCGGCTCTCCAACCCAAGAATTAGCAAAGTTTATATTTTTGTTCTTCTACTCAACAAGTGAACTCTGGAAGTCTCTCCCTCAATCAATATTTCCTTCATCCTCTATGACTTAGACTGCTATAAACTTCGTGTGCCCAGGCATTTTGACCCCAACATCCCTTGAATTTGGCTCTCGGTCACTCTTTTGGCTTTGGGGGAGACATTCGTTACAGGCAACCTGCCATTTTTTTCCTTCATACACACAGAAAAAAATATCTATGTAACACATACATTTTAATGATTTTATCTATATATACTGTATATCTACGTAGTGCATACATTATATTATATTAGTTTATTCAAGTACACAGGGGTTTGTAATGGACGATTAATGTTAAGAACGGCGAGTTCCTTAATTACCGTATATCTCTATATATATGGTACCGGTACTGTAGGCAATATACACATATACAGTACGGTATATGTACTCTGTTTCTCTCCGTCTATCAAGTTTGTTTTCTCTCTATGTAAGGAACACATACATAACATTAAACACACACAGTGAGTTATCTGCTCAACAGGTGGCGTTGTGTGTGTGTGTAAGTGTGAGAGTCCGAGTGTAGGGGGTCAGACAGTGAAGCACGGGAACGAGGTGGCTTCAGAGATGGAGTCGTTTCGGGCCATGAGTGAGCACCGTGCCTCATGTGAAGGCAAGATGGCAGATTGGCAGGTGCTCGTTGTACTCGACGTGCTTCACATGTCTCACTCCCTAGACTGGAACAAGACCTCACGGGCTTCACTGTTCATTGTAAAGAGGTGAATGTTAAGGCTCTCAGCCTATGCCCGAGAGGAAGTAAGTTGGAATATAGAAAAAAAAAACACACACACTACCGTAAACACACATAACGCAGCCGTACACATACATAATCGCCAATACACACACACACCCCTTACATACACATGACCGTACACACACACACCCGTCCAAGGCACACACACTACTCCATGACCTGCCTCACCTATATTTTCCTGGACCCCTCCGCCAGTCCCTACCACACCAACAGGGCACCATAACACGGGTGCTTGTGCTGTTTAACACCCTTCTCTATAGCTTATACTTTTTATTATACTGTACCCTATATCCTTCTCTATATATGTCTCTAGCCTACTATTTTTTGCCTTTATATTTTATCTTTACCCTTCTCTATCTCTCTATAGCCTATATACAGTATACCTTTTTTATTATCTTTCACGTTTATCTTTTACCTTTAGCCATCTCTCTCTCTCTCTCTATTACCTCTATTATACCCTTTACATTTTTACCCTTATCTTCCTCTCCTTTACTTTTAATATAACCTATATAGGCTATATGTTTTACCTATCTCTCTCTCTCTCACTGTTTTTATATTGTTGGAAGTAATGAGTATGGAAAGGGTAAATAATAATGCACCATGTTAAAGATAGGTACCGTAGTAAAAACCCATCTAGAATAAGGACAAGGGTAAATCACTAATAATATACTCAATAATTTGATATACCCGGTTATCATACCGGTACCCTTTTTATACCCTCTATCGCTTTCTTCCAGTGCACAGTCGCAGGTAAGTACACAGTAAACAATCAAGAGTATGAAAAAGTTACGATATATAATACAATTGAATATACCGGTACTGATGGCAATTTTCCTTTCTACCCTTGTATAAGATTTATCTCTATGAGGGTATATTATTGTGGACACTATGATTACCCTTTTCTTTTTTACCCATATTGTGACACATGATAACCTTGTCCAAAACAGTACCGTATACAAAGATGACTAAATAAACATAAAAAGTTGGCCTATATGTAAATATTTGGAAGTCATAAATAACGACAAATTGTGGAATAAGAAGTAAATTATTATGTTTTCTCCACTAACCAACTTTACTCCTAAACTCGATTAGGCCTAATGAAATTAACAAACACATGTGGCAGTTGAGCCCAAAAATGTAAACGAAAGTGTTCATCACTGGTGGCCGCCCAGCTGAGGAAATTGAACGGCAAGAATGTAGTTACCGGGTGTACCGCCCGTCTTGTTTACACTACGCGGACGCTCACCATCATGTTCCCGCCTATTTTGACTGCCTTTGGATACAAAAATACATTACCCTAACCAAACCTAACCTAGTATTAGGCCCCTATAGATTTATAAGTATTATTTTATTATAAGTATTTATAGCCTAGATGATTTATGTTGTATGTCGGTAGTGGTACACCTGGTAACTACATCCTTCCCAAAATATTTCCATAAGACAGGAATCCCGTAATCTTGTTGTTATTCTATAGAATACCCGCATATTTTAACATTAGGCTATTGGATAATGGGTAGGCTAAATACTAATTGCCGATGGTAATGTCATATATAAGATATAAGGACTGATGTATGGGTCATAAAGATTAAACACATGCCATAGCCTAATTATTGAGATACCCCAATTGGTGACACATGAAAACTGGAATGTGAAGAATAGGGCCTAGGCTATAATGAAATAAGGACCAACATAACAAGATTACACAGGCCATATATCCAAGACACTGAAAAACTAATAGGAGAGTTAGCCTACTATTCAAGAACGAAAGAAACGAGGAGATAAAGCAATACTTACATAGGTGATGGACAAGGAGAGACAAGAGGAAAAAGAACTTGACGAAAGAACAGAAAATTAAGAACACAGGAAAAATTAGGAGAGCTAAAGGGTCAAATTGGATTTTAGGTCGTGTTTTTTGTATTATAATCCTTTTTCTCATCAGTTTCTTAATTGATTAGTGTGTGTTAAGCTGTTTTTCCTTCTGGAAATTCATATTTACCCATTATTTTGCAATATTAAAACATGCCCCCTAAAACCATATTTTGTCATTACCCTAACCTAACCTGGGGGCTGCCGCCCCCAGACCCCCACAGGGTTAGTATTGATATAGAATATGACCAAATACTAAAACTACGGTACAAAAATGAAAAATATTAGTTCTCAGCTGATCCAAGATGGCCGCCATCACCCTTATTTAACCCACAAAGTCTAAGGAAAAATAATTTAATATGCAGCGGTAAAGACTTATAATATTATGGTGACTACTACTCTATGACGACAAAGCTATAGTACACATTTAGAACATTATATCCCATACGTGACCTAAAATCCAGTTTGTCCGAGCTAAAGTGTTTGTGAATTAACAGAAAATAAGAAAAGTGTAACAAGATAAGAATTAATAGGCTAGGCCTACTAAAAAATATATAACATCATAGGAAAACAAGTAATTTACAGAAATTAAGGACCTCAGTAAGAAGATGAAGAAATAATATGATCTAGCCTACAGTGAAGAAAGAAGACTGGGGAAGGTGTAAGAAGACCAACGAGAAGACCATCGCATCGCATCGCACCGCACCTTGACCGAAATGGGCCTAGCCTACCAAAATAGGCTATGATTTTTTTTTTTTTTACTTCGTTCGTTCCAACACTCAGTCGCCTCCAAAGTAAACAAAACAAGTGCGCTCCGAAAATCGTGGGTCGAATCATATAATCACAATCGCTTTACAACACCTAGTACTACAAAACGATAATAAACAACCCAATTATCCCAGCTATTGATGGTAAAATTTAGAACACGCATAGGCTATATATAGCCTAGGGCTAATCGTATTTTTTTCGTAACATTTTTTTTTTAAGACGGCATGGCACTAGGACCCCTTCTAAAAAAAACTTTTGTGTTGCGTCCTACACCTACAGTGCACAGTAGCCTAGGCCTACATCCTTATTCTACGACTAGAAGCATCATACACATAGCCTATACTTACTTCACCTTGAATGTCTGGAGCATCTGGCCAGAACGCAAGGGTTGGATGTCGAAGAGAATGAGGACAAAACACGTATACTAGTTTGTATCACACTGTAATCTTACACCAAAAAATGGAATATCGCTAGACAGATCCTTCGTGCACCATTGTTTACATTACACTGATGTGATCATGTGCAGACAGTGCAGAGTCAGACGTGCAGTCTCAATTCGCAGGGGTTACATCTTGTATAAGTTTATATTGTTACGTATTGGTTTAAATATTAATTTACTGATATATATTTCACTGAAGACGCATCACATGTATTGCCCTGCTTTCGCCATTACTATATACCTGGAATAAAAAATACTGCACTTAACTAATAATTAAAAACAATTCGAGGGGTTACATCTTGTATAAGTTTATATTCTTACGTATTGGTTTAAATATTAATTTACTGATATATATATTTCGCTGAAGACGCATCACATGTATTGCCCTGCTTTCGCCATTACTATATACCTGTAATAAAAAATACTGCACTTAACTAATAATTAAAATGTACCCCCCACCCCACCCGCAACCCCTCCCTCCCTGGCTCCCAATAAGTTCCGTTCCCAGTTTCCCACTTCCCAGTCGGACGAAGTAACGGAGCTTCGTTAGTGTATACGGTAACAGTGTTCTGGTATCGTTCTACTGAAATGTATTCCCAAGGGTGTTGTGACTGTCTCAACAATAACCACATTTAAAGCACGATACGACCGACATATTGGAATAATCTAAGCTTAATGGCTGAGCTGACAAGTCTAAGAGGTAAGGAGTCCACTTCTTAATTCCCCACTATATTCATAGGCTAGGCAAGCTAACATTTCACCGTAGGCGCAATGTCATTTACCTTCACCGTGTACCTGCAAGCTAAGTATACCTGCTAAGTGTTTTTTTGTGCCTGTGATTAGCTGTGTTTCGTGAATTGGTCTTGGTGCAGACTACACAAGAGGTAAGAGGTTCAGGTAAACAATGTCGCACAGTCGGTGGGTAGGCTTTAGGACCCGTAGGCCTAGGCCTATTCCTAGATAAACCCCTCCAGTCCTATCCACTCATATGGTGATGACTACCTTACACTATTCAACCGCATGCAAGCACTCAAAAACTCACGTGATGAGGCCATAGTACGCCTATCATCTGATCTATCAATTATTTCCGATTGGGACAGAGAAAATCTTGTTATTTTCAATGCTTCCCAAACCCAATTTCTCCATTTAGCTACCCATTTTCATTCATTTTCATTTTCTATTGAGCTCGTCCTGGAATCTTTAAGACTCTGAATCTTACGATTCTATACAGGACTGTCCATTTGTATCGGCACTAGCTCAGAGAAGAGTGTTGAGAGGGGAGAAGGGGTGTTGGAGAGAGAGGAAGCTGTTGGAGTGGCTTTGTTATGTGTGTTTAGTCTGTATACGTCGTCAGGATGTTCCCCTGACTGGGTGCGAGCATGCGTACTACCACACCCACTAAATGTCCGCCGTGGCAGGGATTCGATCCCGGGTCTTGCAGATTCACACGTGAGCGTGCTCACCACTGGACCATCACGGCTCCGACATAAACTTCCACATGTCTATCCCTTATACTTCAACAATACACAAATCAACCTTTCATCTTCTCTCAACATTCTTGGTGTTGAATTTTCGGACAATCTATAGTTTAGGCTAGGCCATGTAAAATTTAATTTCAACATCGATTTTATCGTGGCCTAGCCTAGGCTATAGGTTTCTTATACCGTATAGCCTATTTCATTCCTATATGTGTCTAAATGCCCGTAAAAGTTATTGCTGATCCTGAACAAAAAAAATCCTCTAGGCTATATCGCATAGGCTACTTCGCAAGAGGCGGGCCGCGAGTGGGTTTGTTTACATCCGCCTCGGCGACTCGCTTTGGAGAAAATTAAGTTTGTGCCCACTACAGTTGAAATATATGAGGATTTCAACAAGTCCTGGGAGGAGGGGGGGGGGGGGAAGCCACCCCACCATAAACATATTCTGTATCCCATGCTATTGAGCTTAATTTTTTACCAATATTAAGAACATAAGAACATAAGAACATAAGAAAATGGGAGTCTGCAGAAAGCCGATTGGCCTAAGCAAGGCAGATCCCTGTCCCACACAACCCCAATTCAATTACAAAGCCCAATTATAGGCTTCACACTCTAATACCCTGAGGATCATCTTACCAAAACGGTTAGAGATTAACGCAGGATTATGGAGGTCTGCAGAGCGCTGATTGGCCCAACCCGGCTGATCCCCCTTCACACCCAACCCTTCTCGTCCATATGCTTATCTAATTTTATCTTAAAGCTCCCTACAGTTTTAGATCCCACTATAGCACTTGGTAGTCCATTCCACCCATCTACAACTCTGTTACCAAACCAATATTTGCCTATATCTTTTCTGAAACGAAATTTATCTAATTTGAAACCATTGGTACGAGTTCTTTCGCTATCACTGAGCTTTAGTACATTTGCCATGTCCCCTTTGTTAATCCCACTAACCCACTTGAACACCTCTATCATATCCCCTCTAACTCTGCGTCTCTCTAACGAATGTAAACCTAATTTCTTCAACCTTTCTTCATACGAAAGATTTCTAATATTATGGATCATTTTTGTCATTCTACGCTGTACTCTCTCCAATGAATCTATGTCCATTCTGTAATAAGGACACCAAAATTGGACAGCATAATCCATGTGGGGTCTCACTAATGACAAGTAAAGTTTTAAGATAACATCAGCAGTTCTGTTACTCACACTCCTAGAGATGAACCCGAGAATCCTGTTTGCCTTATTACGAACGCTTATACACTGTTTTCTAGGCTTCAAATCATTGCTAACAAACACACCTAGATCTTTCTCGCAGTCTGAATTTTCTAATTCTAAATTAGCTAGTTTATATTTAAAATTTGTTTGCATCTTCCCTATCTTTAATACCTTGCATTTGTCAATGTTAAACTTCATCTGCCAATTTACTGACCATTCATGTAAGGTATCTAGATCCCTTTGGAGGCACTCTATAATCGCTATCTGAATCAATTGATCTCTTTACTTTCGTATCTCCTGCGAATTTACTTATCCTACTAGTTATACCTAAATCTAGGTCATTTATGTATATAAGAAACAACAGGGGACCTAATACCGATCCCTGGGGGACACCACTTTTGACTGCTCCCCATTCTGACTTGGTACCATTTATGCTGACTCTCTGCTTCCTACCATGACCTAATCCATCCTAACAACGCCCCACCTATTCCATGTGCCTCAACCTTTCTCATCAATCTCTCATGAGGGACTCTGTCGAAAGCTTTACTGAAATCTAAATATATAATATCATATGACTTGTCATTATCTACTGCTTCATATACCTCTGAGAAAAAACTAAGCAAATTAGTAAGGCAAGACCGTCCCTGAGTGAATCCATGCTGAGAAGAATTGATTAAGTTAAATGTTTCTAAGTGGTTTCTCATTTTCCTAGCAATAATTGACTCTAGTAGTTTTCCTATGATTGAAGTGAGACTAATGGGACGGTAATTGGATGCTATTGATTTATCACCTTTTTTGAAGATCGGAACTACATTTGCAAGCTTCCAAGCTTCTGGAACTATACCTGTTTCTAATGACTTGTTAAATAGAAATGTTAATGGATAACTTAACTCATCTCTGCATTCTTTTAATACTCTAGCATATACCTCATCAGGACCAGGCGATTTATGAGGTTTCAGTCTGTCAATTTCCTTAACCACATCATTTCTACTTATAGTAACCGTACTTAACCTATTTTCTATACTATCGCTGTATACCTTACGGACTTCTGGAAACTGTGCCAAATTTTCATTAGTGAAAACGGAAAGAAATTGACTATTTAATGTACTGCACATTTCTAAATCACTTTCTGTCATTTTTCCTATAGAAGTTTTAAGGGGACCAATTACATCTCTAACCTTGGATTTATATAGTTGGTAAAAAAGCTTTAGGATTATTTTTTGAGTCATTGGCAACCTTAATTTCATAATTTCTTTTTTCTTTCCTAATATCCTTTTTTATCTGTCTTGATAGATTCTGATAGTAAGCAAGTAGGTGAATTTCGCCTTTTCTAATTTTTCTATATATTCCTCTCTTTTGTCCTAGAAGATCTAATAGTCTATTATTCATCCATTTGGGTGGGTTCTGTGTTGATCTAAATTTTCTTTTGGGGATATATTTATTTTGCGCATTGAATACTGACTTGATAAAATTATCGTATGTATCTACCAAGTTTGACGTCTCCTCCTGACTTAAGATGACAGGTGCCTGAGAAAGGATACACTCATTTGGACACCTGGATCGACTTAATTTTTTGACCATAGGGTCCGCTAACAGGGCTTCTCTTAACCCACCATAATTGGCTTTTCTGAAGTCAGGTATTAATGTTGTATTCTCTCTGGTATTACCTTTCCATTGTATATTAAAATACACAGAATTGTGATCACTATTTCCTAGGTGGTCCCCGATTTCTACACTATTTATCATATGTTCATTGTTACTGAAAACTAAATCGAGAATATTATCACCTCTAGTTGTCGTATCTATGAATTGAGTTAAAACACTATCTTGTACTACCTCAATAAACTCCTTTGAATCAGAGTCGCCTATTTGTTGCTGCCAATCTATATTAGGGAAATTAAAATCCCCCATAATGCACACGTTGCTAAGCCTTGATGCTATTTTAATTTCCTCCCATAATGATGTTCCGTCATTTCTACTCATATTTGGCGGTCTATACATAACTCCAATAACTAAAGTCTCACTACCTTCGTTAACTTCTACCCAAACACTTTCATTTTCATTATTTACTCTAATACCTGATTTAGTACAGCTTTTTAATGAACTCCTGACAAACACTGCTATACCGCCACCCCTCTTACTTGTTCGGTCATATTTAAACAAACTATATCCCGGTATATCAAACTCTGCTAAAAAATGCCTGGTTTCTGTATTAATCCATGTTTCAGTTAGCGCTATTATATCTATATTTTCTTTGCTAACCAGTGCTCTAAGTTCGTTCATTTTGTTACATAAACTCCTGCAATTTGTATAATAAACACTCAAACTATTACTTGTATTTGCAACTATTTTTCTATTGTTTTTAACTAATTTATTTTTACCTGTTGAACTACTGGACCTAGACGGAACATCTACGCTATCAGAATGTTCGTTATTACTATCAATTTGATGTGGCTGGGATTCTATTTTACTTACACACCTATGGTTTATTAACAAAACCCCGCAACAAACTTGTCGAGTGAGCTGGCTAAGGTCGAAACTCCTTGTAGCGCCTCCTGTATATTGACCTGTTATTTTAATACCACGAATTTTCCGAGTGTTTTTTTATAAACAAAATTGGTCATTTGCATCAATATATAGTGTTTGTAATTCATTAGAAATCTCGGGAAAACCTATTTTCCCCATTAGGCCTATCGATCGATGTTGAGACACGCTCCCTATAGTAATTTGAAAAGACATTAGCCTAACCTAACCTAACCTAGTATTATGGGTGGGGGCTGCCGCCCCCAAACCCCCGCTGGTTGAGTACTAATCCCTTAATAAAAAAAATAAAAAATTGGCTGTCGATTATACAAAGGTGAAAGAAAAGTCGATGAAGTCTATGGTGTTTACTCTGCAATCTTCAGCTTGATTGTACATTGATAACAGGAAAGTACCATATTGATAACCTTGTTACGAAAATTAAATTTTAGTACCATACTTTTATATTAGGTTTTTCCGAGGGTTTAACACATTTTCATACGATCTTTAGAGCTATCGATGACTGAAAGTACCGTGTTGACAATCTTGTTACGAAAAAAGAAATGTTAGTACCATACTTTTTTATTAGGTTTTGCCGAGGGTTAAAACAAATTTTCTTATGATCTTTAGAGCATATTGATTCATTATGTATCTTCAAATATATCCACAAAATTCGTGGTATTAAAATAACATTAAACCAAATATCCTTACACAACTCTAACATAGCCTAGATACATTTTTTTTTTTTTTTTTTTTTAGCAATTTAATTAGCCTACATAAACTTTATATTGACCACATTTTTGGTGATTCTGCATAACTACAACTCCTGTTATTTTACTCACAGATACTCACAGAAGATAGCCTACCCGGGTAGGAGGCTGTTCAGCCTATAAGACCCAGCTCATCATTTATATCATAACTTGGTGTGTGGCTTGGGTGGACGTGTCTTAATTTTTAATTTTGGCTTTGAAATCGTTAAACTTGAGTTCTTGGTCAGCCCAAGCTTTATCTAGTGCTTTTTCAAATTTTAGTACACTATTCACACTAATCACTTCTTCAGGCAGGTCATTCCAGTTAGGCTATCCACCACTCTATTACTAAAAAAGTTCTTCCTGACGTTGAGTCTTGACCTCTTGAACAGCTTCTTGCTGTGTCCTCTGGTGCGACCATCCTCCTGCAGCGTGAAGAGTCCCCTACTCGCCTCCTCCTCATACACCCCTTGTAAGATTTTGTAGGTTTCTATCATTTCCCCTCTGGCTCTTCTATATGCCAACGTTGGCAAATTTAGCTTCCGAACTCTCTCTTCATATGTTAAGTCCTTTAACACCTTACGAGCGGCCTATGCGGTTTATTTATGTGTACCGCACAGCGGGGTGTTTTTAGCCAAAATAGGGCTGTTTACGTGATCATTTCATGCCTTAAGACCCAGAACGTAAAACAAGTACCTATCCCTGAAAGGGCATAAACAGAGCTTTCGAATGACACCATAACGATCCTTGTATGAGGATATTCTTGCAATAACCGTGCAACGCGAGTGCAAAAAGCAGTAATTCGGTACTTTCAAATAAGTGAGTATGTAGCGAGTGAGAGAGGGAGGAGCTGAGATTTGTGTCAGTAGGTTCGCCGCGGTGGTCTGGAGCAGTCATACGCTCGCTAGTCTCCTGCCACCACTTGTCTCTCTCTCTCAGCCACATTACGTGCTGAAATTGCCACTCGAGTTATGTCGAGCGCCGCCACATAGTCCAGCTTTATTTAACTCTACTTATGTTGCTCGCCGCTAAATAAGGGTTAAAGATGGTACCAACTTAGTCGCTCTCCTTTGCACTTTTTCAATAGCCGTGATATCCTTAATTTTGTAAGGACTCCAGACAGGACTTGCATACTCCAGAATTGGTCTAACCAGGGCCACAAACAATGGTTTAAAAATGGTTCTGTTTCATCCAGGCAGCTTAACAACAACAACAACAACCATCCAGACTAACAATATTGCGTCGAATAAGCCCCACAATCCTGTTAGCACTGTTTATTTTTTCTGCCATATTTTTCAAATGAAAGGTCATGATCAATTATAATTCCGAGATCCTTTTCTGCCGAGGTAAGCTTCATACTCCCCTCCATGCAATAATCTCCATTAGGCACCTCAGATTTACCAATTCTCATTGTTTTACATTTGTCAGGATGGAACTTAAGGAGCCATTTGTCTGACCATCCCTTCAGTGCAGTAATGTCCTCCTGCAATCTTCTACAGTCCATAATGTTCTCGACCCTCCTAAATATTTTTGTGTCATCAGCGTAAAGAAATATGTCGCTATTATTTTCTGTAGCCTCGGGCATATCGTTTATAAACATGACGAACAACAGAGGTCCAAGTACGGAGCCTTGCGGAACCCCACTTATAACATTTTACCATTAACTATAACTCTCTGCTGCCGCCCATGCAAGAACGATTTGATCCACCCTATATATTTTGGCCCCAAATTATACATCCTTATTTTTTCTATAAGTCTTCGGTGCGGTACCTTATCAAACACCTTCAAAAAGTCGCAGTATGCAACATCCACAGCAAGTCCCTCGTCTAATGCCTCTGTCCACCTTCCGATCACTTTGAGCATCTGTAGAGTTGTTGACCTTCCTGATATAAAACCAAACTGGTTCGGGCTGAACAAATTATTAACTTTCATATGGTGCATTACATTATCTTTAATTATTATGTTCTCTCCACCAACCAACTAACTCCTAAACTCGATTAATGAAATTAACAAACACATGTGGCAGTCCGGGGATGCGAACCTAGGATGCTCACACCGAAAATCAACACACTTATGCATTGCACCACGAAGACAGTTTAATAGATTCCATGATTTTGCCAATTATGCAAGTTAAACTCGCCGGTCTGTAATTGCTTGGGTCACTACGATCTCCTTTTTAAAAAATTGCCGTGATGTTTGCCTTCTTCCATTCCTCTGGTAACTGCTGCTTACGGAAGGAAAGATCAAAAAACATTCTGAGTGGTGGCCCTAATTGATCTGCCAATTCTTTTATAATTCTGCAGTGAATACCGGTACCATCCGGCCCTGGAGATTTATTCCTTTTAAGGTCTGCGATTTTCTTTTTGATCTCTTCCTCACTCCATGCGATATCATCCAGCTTGGGTACTTGCTTCACCTCCACTTCCGGTGCGTCCCCTGGAGGCTCTTCCCAAAAATCAGATAACACTTCAGCCTTTTCCCGATCTCCTGTGTTTTTTTCCAATTTCCGCTCATCCAAGTAAAGTTCCGGAATACAACACGCACTCTTGGTTTTTGATTGCACTGCTTTCCAGAATAATTTGGAGTTTTCTTTAACATTTCTAGCTATCATTTTATCCTGATTGACACTTTCCTTTCTGGTGGCTCCTCTTACTCGGTTGTTTACTCTTCGATATTCCATGTGCACTTTGTCATATTCTCCATCGTAACTCAACTCCCGTAGTTTTTATGTGTTTCATTCGTGCCCAAAGTCTTCTTTTTTTCTTAATTTTTGACAGTAACATCCTGTTCATTGAGAATTTGTCATTAGCTCTTCGTTCTTGTCCCGCTATAAACTTTCTTTTGGGTATACTTTTCTCGATAGCCTCCATAAGTTTCGATTTGAATTTATCCCACACAGCCTCTACATCCTGCGAAATTAGATACATCTCCCAGTCAATGTTCATCATTTCCCTTAGTTTCCCCCAATCAGCTCGCTCCATCATGTACACCGTCTTCTCATGTTTTTGTTGCTGCGGTTTCAAATTACAAGAGAAGCTACTACAGCAATGGTAACTTTTTCCTATAGGACTATCAATCTCCACTACTTCAACTAAATATTCCTCGTTACAAAAAAACAAATCCAATAAATTAGGCCTACCAGCAGACCCATCCTTAAATCTGGTTATACCTTGCACCAACTGAAAGAGGTAACTATCTCTAGCTATTTCAATAAAATCATGACAAAATTGATCCCCACCAGTCCAGAATTATCAGTCTATGCCAGGCATGTTGAAATCTCCACATATTATTTTATATTTGACCTTAACCCTTAAAAAGCGGCTCACCACATAAGTCGTTTTTAATAAAGCTGGACTATGTGGCGGCGCTCGACATAGGTCGAGTGGCAATTTCAGCACGTAATGTTGAGAGACGAGACAAGTGGTGGCAGGAGACTAGCGAGCGTATGACTGCTCCAGACCACCGCGCGAACCTACTGGACACGATCTAAGCTCTCTCCCTCTCTCACTCGCTACATACTGATTATATGGGGAAAAGTAACCGATTACATGCTTTTTGCACTCGCGTTGCAC
The DNA here is from genome assembly GCA_032716605.1 of Paralithodes platypus. NCBI lineage: Eukaryota > Metazoa > Arthropoda > Malacostraca > Decapoda > Lithodidae > Paralithodes > Paralithodes platypus. The sequence continues at coordinate 36,142,744 of CM064487.1, forward strand.
GGTTATTGCAAGAAAACTATCCATCATACAAGGATCGTTATGGTGTCATTCGAAAGCTCTGTTTATGCCCTTTCAGGGATAGATACTTGTTTTATGTTCTGGGTCTTATTTAGGCATGAAAATGATCACGTAAACAGCCCTATTTTGGCTAAAAACACCCCGCTGGGCGGTACATATAAATAAACCGCATAGGCCGCTAAAGAAGGGTTAAGATCATATATTTCATTCATCAGGTTTAATAAGTTCTGATTGTTTTCATCATTACTGTTAGGGCTTCTATAAATTGATGCAACAAACAACTCCTCTGGTTGTTCCCCAATCTTAATGCATAAATATTCACAGTAATCTCTCTTAAGACTAATAATACTGAACGGTAAACCCTTTTTCACATACATTAACAGCCCTCTCCCCTCATCATCTCTCCCTAAATGTTTACCTATAACTTCATAGCCATCTATATTATATTCAACAAGTTCTCTTTCATACCGGAAATTTTTAGGTTTAACTTCTTGAAGAATCATGGCAGTTGGTCGTTGTTTCAGAGATTTAACCCTTACACTCAATTCCCGTACTTTATCCTGATTGAATAGGCCTATATCAACATTACTAAATAAAAAACAAAGCTTATTGGAGTTGTTGGCTAATGAGGTTATACTGCGAGTGGTCTTTGGCTTATTTACGCGCTCATCCTGTGAGCCCCTCCCTCTTCCATCAGATTCCCGTTGTCCTTGTCCTCTCCTACTGCTGGTTGTCCGTCCTCGGTCGTCTCCACCACCGTTGCGCCGCTCCTCGATGCCACCGCGCCTGCTGTCTTGTCTGGCGTCCTCCTCTTGATGCGCACTATTTCCCTTTCCCAGGCCTGTCCTCTCACTACATGAAAAAAAAACTCCGTTCCCTTGACCTCCATGTTTTTCTTCTTGGCTTCATTCCTGAGATACTTGTCTCGAAGTCGTTCCTCTTTGCTCATGTCGTGGGACAGTCCAATATTTGTTAATACCTGGTTTGTGCAGTCCTTCAGTTTGTACGCCCTCCTCAACACCTTTTCTTTCACACCGTTCTCCAAAGTAATCAAGATTGGCCTAGGTTTGTCATTTTTATTTTCACCTGTCTCTGGTAGCCTACATACTTCCCTAGCCTCATCACATCAGATATATCCTCATCACCGCATTCGACACTGATCTCTGCACAAAGTCTCTTAAAAACTAACTTGTCATGCTTAATCTTCTCAGCTCTTATGCTTTAGGTTCATATCCTTGATTACCTCCTCTGGAATATTATACATCACCATTTTTTTCATTCTATTTAACCTATCTTGAATCCTAGTGGTAGTTTTTTAAGTTTTATTTATTTTATATTTGTATATTAATGCTTTGTAAGTGTGTATTTTAATTTTAGAAAGTGCGAAAAGCACTTTTTATTAGCATTTGCATTGTCAATTGTAATTCAGATACCCCAACAATCTAGGAGTTTACTCGATTTAGTCAACTTTGAAAATACATTAGCCTAACCTAACAACCTTACCTAACCTATCCTAGTTTTATGGGTGGGGGCTCCTGCCCCCACACCCCCGCTGATTGGGTATTAAAACTATGATTGTTTTGATAGGATAAAGTCTACGGTGTTTACTCTGCAATCTTCAGCTTTGGCTGTTGATAACAGGAAAGTACCAATACAAATTTACTGACTTCTTGTAGGTGAAGCTCCACTCTGATTGGCTACTAAACATCGGGGAGGAGCCTCCAAGGAGGCTAGAATGTTAACATAGTGTCCTGGACTGGCTGTACAAAAAATAATCTGATAATGTTGTAGGGGAGTGAAAATCAAATTGACAAAATAAGAAAAGTAGCACTTATCCGCACATCACTAAGGTCCCCTGAGTAAGGTAAGAGCGAAAAATAATAATTCCATGAAACAGGAATCCTGTAATCGAGGAGTTGTTCTGCAGAATACCCAAATTTTCTTCTGCACTTTCTTGGAAAGATCATAATATCTATCTATCTATCTATTGCCGGACGCTGTGATCCCCGAAGGGGTGGCCACGAACGAAACGGCCCCATGCACCTCTGTCCCCAGTTAGTCGATGCCCCTCCTCCCATCCAGCACCGCCTTCACTCATATACTTCTTAACGCCATCCTTCCACCTCACACTTGGACCTTGGTCTACCTCTCCCTCTCTGTCCTTCCACCTCACTCTCGTACACTCTCTTAGTCATTCTCTCGCTTCCCATACGTTCCACATGGCCGAACTATCTCAAGATGTTCCTTTTCATACTTTCCAGTACATCTACATCCACACCACACCTCTCTCGTACTTCCTCATTTGTCTGTCTATCCCTCCTCTCCTTCCTCTTCTCCTTATGCTGCACATATCTCTTCCTTAACCTATAAACGGCGAACGTATGGTATTTGAAAGTGCCTGTCAGGCGAAGATATTTGATACATTCCCGACGAAAATCGTCATTATCCAATAAATATCGTTATTACTTATTCATATGCGTCTATTTTACGTTTAATATGAAGATATTAACATGTAACAGCAATAAAACAAGTGGGAATAGTATTTCAGGGGTGAAAAAGACGATGTATTGCCGACCGGTGTGCCACTGCGCTTTTCCCCCGACCTGAAAATTATGCTTGGTCGGGAAAAAAATGACGCAACGTAAGGTGACCAATGTATGTCGCAGCTTGGGCGGGGTATGTAGCATGGTCCACAGCTTGTTGGTTGTGAGTTTGTTGCGATATTGTCGCCAAGTTGCGACATGCGGGGACCCTGTTGCGGTTGTCGCAACGTTCAAATATTATTATTATTATAGAATATTTATTTATGTATTTATTTGTTTGGTCTACGACATACCCCGATGCACCAGCAGATGCGATGTTTTTGCGGCGCAGGTGTGACGACTTTACAGCGCAGGTGCAACGTCTTTGTGCCGCACTCCGATGCCGTTGTAACCAAAGATTTGTGCTCATTGTGACGTTCACCGAAGGGGATATATATATATATATATATGGATATATAATCTGCCTCGTGTCTGCTGAAGTGCCACTCAGTGACTATTGCAGCAATGTGTTGGGGTGTGTCATTATGTGGCCACAACCTGATCCCTGCTTCCTTTGCGATGGTCACAGGGACATGAGACCTATAGCGAACTGTAACCAGAATTCGCAACTAACGTCCTGATGGTCGAAACACGCGCCCCATGGGTCGGCGCCTTCAAAATAATGACGTGGCCACTGCTTGTCCCAAGCATTGCAACCCTTGGGCCGGTTGTTGTTACTGTCTGGGCGTGAGTTGCATCTATCAGGGCGTTTGTTGCAAAGGCAACACGACATCGCAGAAGGCTGGGAACCGCTGCTAATTTTGAGTATGTTCAAAATAATTGCAACTTGGCGCGCCTCGCCATGGCCTCCTGCACACCCCACACGTTTGTTGGGGAAGTTCTGCTAATTTTGGTAACCAAAAATGCGATCAGGCTGCGAACCGTGAAAATTCAAGGATCACAGGGAGTCACAGGGCGACAAAGCATAGGAGTGGCGGGGGCTTCAAGAACTTAAGACACACACTAATTTGCCATTAACCTTACCAAACAAACCTAAGCTAACCTGTAGCCTAACAGGTGAGCCCACACATGCGGATTTTGTGTTCGAGTTACGTGATATAGAGGGGTTTCACACATTCACAAGTAGGGCCAAATTGCAGGAGGAGGTTGAGGCTGGGATTCCTGACTGTAGGGATCGAAGTGTCTTGTTTGTATGGTCAAATGGATCACACTTGAATTCAGTGAGACATGCGCTTATATCCTGTACAGCTTGTTCATCCTTCTTCATTTTACTCAATGAGCAATCAGCATGCTTCCCTTTTCCTTGTTTCTTGCGATTAGCATGGCGATGGACCTTTGTTCTCACCCGATTGATGTTATTCACATTCCGAGTGTTTGAAAGGAGGTGCTTTTCATTGTTCAGAATGGCCAACCAACCAGACTTCAGCTTAGAGCCCTTATTCATTGTTGACTCTATCCATATGTCGAGGGCGACACACGAATATGGTTTTCCTGTCATTGACTGTGCAAACATACCACTCTCCATGAATGCAGCCTGATCGACAGGAAGGGTATCAAGAACTGCGGTGAAATCGGGGAGATGCCGACCATACTTGTTATTATCATAGATTTGCATCAAAGGAAGCATGAGCTTGAGTGAGGACTTGAACTCAGTCCAGGGCTTGTTCTGATTGCATGGATATTTTGAGTTAGAACCTCAACCATTTCCATGAATGACATCCAGTATTCTGCTGGTGGGGCACCCTCAAAGTCCTTGACGAGAGCATCAACGAGGTCCTTCAGCTCAGCATTTCTCTCTAGCTCTGCATGTTCATCTGCAAGTTCCTGTGCATCAATAGAATGTCGAAGAGCTTGG
>CM064487.1:36147259-36177259 GCA_032716605.1 Paralithodes platypus
AAAACTTCACAAATTCGTCTAAATATAGCTAGAAGAAGATTAAAAAGACGTCCCCAGTACAGAAGGGGTTAAAGGCTCCAGCTCGCAAGTGGCCAGGCCAATTGGAGATTACGGTCTATCAAGTCAAGTATATTAATCAAAATATATACAGTACTGGCACAGTATCAAATTTTCCTTTATTTACAAAATAGATCCAACTACATTACCCTTTCTTTAACTCCTTGGGTATGGTTATTTATATTTAATTGCTATTTTTGGTTAATTTGAGCGAATTAATGCAACTTTAAAAAGTCTCTTTGGGATTAAAAACCTAACATTGATCGTTTATTTTCAATATATTTTAGAGGTTATTCCTAAGTTGAATAAAGTCTTAAAGTTATCCAGAATAACCGAAACGTTGTCGTCCTCGTGCTCGTCCTTTGCTTACAGTTGTATGTTGGAATATAAAACAGTTGTTGTTGTTGGTGTTGTTGTCGTTCCCTAAGCTGCCTGGCTGAACAGCCCTGAGTCCCTAAGGAAGGCCATGACCACGGTCGGGCTTTCCAACAGAGCTCTCAAGGAGTGTAGATTGTGTTGTTGGTGTAAGTGATTGTGTGAAATGCAGTCTTCTAGGATGTGTCCAATGGTATGGGTTACTGTGTTACATCCCGGGCAGGTGTCGTCGACGGAGACATCCAGTCTCTTCTGATAGCTTAGAAGAACAGGATGGTGCCCACATCTCAGCCTGGCCAGGTGGACTCAGTCCTCACGAGGAAGGGAGGATTCAGAAGGATGGATTTCAGGATGTCGTGTCTGCAGCTGGGTGCTGTCTATGAGTGATTGGATGAAACGGCGAGAGATATGAGTATGGATGTGCTTCTGGAAGCTGGTTTGGGGTGGGCTGGGAGGGAGAGAAGACAGTATTTGTGTGATACCATGTGCTGGGTGTTGTTTTGATATTTCTTGGTGTCTGTGGGTGTGTTGCCATGTAGTGTAGTGGGTGGTGTTGGTTTGTGGAGGCTGCAGCCAGGAATTGAGTGCCTCTCATGTCCAGATGGTCTTTGATATTGAGGACTTTGGTTTCTTGATGTAGGTGATCTGTAGGTATAGTAACTGCACCCTGTGATAATTTTTAGGGCTTTATTTTGAATAGTCTGTAAGGTCTTATGATGTGTTTGAGCTAGGTTAGAAGCCAAGGCAGGGCTTGTATATTCCATCACTGATCTTATGTATTGTTTGTAAAGTGTGGTGGTGGTTTCTTTGTTGTGTCCAAAGGCTGTGTGGGCAAGTGACCTGAGAGCGTTAAGTCTGGGTGTCGCTTTATTTTTCATGTTTGTGGTATGTTGTTTGACTGTCATTAGAGTATCATATGTTACTCCTAGGATTTTGGGTGAGTGTGTGTGTGTTAGGGGTGTGTAGTTTATGGTGAGTTGCGGGGTGTATTTGTGTTCGGCTGTCCAGCTTGTGAGGAGGGTTGCCGGTGGATTTAGCTGGGGCTAAAATCTAAATGAGTCTGTTTATAGTGCACCAGTCGTGTAGTGTGTTGAGATAGGGTTGAAGGAGAATGTTGCTTTGTCTGGGTTTTGGTGTGTGGATGTGAGTGTTATGTAGTCTGCATAGGAGGCTATGTTTATTTAGGGTGTATGGGTTGTAGTTATATCATGCATGTACAGATTGAAGGGTGCGGGCGACAGGACGGATCCTTTCGGGACTCCGTTTGAGAAGTTTCTGTTGCTAGGTGACTGACCGGCAAAAGATACATCTGCACATCTGCCTGCTGTGAAGTTGGCCAGCCACCTTTTTGTGTTGTTGTGCATGTTTGTGTCGTAGATTTTGTTTGTTAGGATGGCATCGAAGGCTTTACTAGTGTCAAGTGTGGCATGTAGTGATCTGTATGGTGTTCTGGCTGAGTTGATACCGTCTGTAAGGTCTGGAAGAAGAATGTTGTGGAGTGCAGTGGCCTGAAGCCATGTTGTGTTGGAGCTAGGGGTAGAGCATGTGTGGTCAGTTGTAGTATAAGGCGTTCTATGACTGGAAGGGGTGCAAAGGAGTGTGATAGGGCGGTGTGAGGAGGGTAGCGTGGGGTGTTTATTGGGTTTGGGGAATGTAATGATGACACCATGCTTCCAGATGTCTGGTATTGTGTTGTGTGAATAACTGTAGTTTAATATGTTGGCGAGTGCTTGTATGCCTTGTGGTCCTAGGTGTCTGAGGTGTATGTTGCTTATGTTGTCTAGGCCACAGGCGGGTGAGTGCTTCAGATTGTTGATGATGTGCTTTGTCTGGTTGTGGGTGAAGGGTGCATAGTCAGGGTCTGTGGGGAATTGTCTCTTACGTCGGATGACATGTCGGTCGTCTTTATGGGGTTTTAGGTGGCTGACATGAGAGAAATGATTAACCCTCTCATGTTCTTGACACAATTTTGAGCCTATTAGGGATACTTTAAAGCCTTTGTTACCATCAGGGGTATTTAGAAACCTTTAGTTTAGTTACTTCAACCTCTGCAGTTGTCTTTGAGTTAGCTGTGGGCAGAAAACTAATTTTGGAGAGGTAATTATAAGAGTGAGAGAACTCTATTTAGTATTGCTAATCTGGCAACTTCTGCGTCATATGGTCGTGAGAGGGTTAATGAGAGTGTTTGCTTGTTGTTTATATGAAGGAGTAGAGTCTGTTTTGGGGATTGCAGCATTTGATTGTGTTGGGTTGCTGTTGGAAATTGTGATGCTGTTTAATGTTTTGTAGAGTTTTTTGGGGTCTGTTTTGTGATCAAGTGTTTGTAGGTAGTTATTCCAATTTAGTGTTTGTTGTTCTTGTATTTTGTTGTTAATCTGTGTGTTGAGTGCTTTGATTTGTTGGGTGATGTCCTGTGTGTGGGGTGCTGTGGAGTGTCAGTGTGTCGCGTTGTCTGATGATGTTTTGATTTTCTGGTGAGAAGTTGGTGTTGTGTCTTTTTCTGTTACCTCTTGGAATGTGTTTCTTGTCAGCGTTTTGGATAGTTGTGTTGAATGTGTGGACAGCATTGTTGATGTTAGTGATGGGTGTGCTGTTTAGGGTTTCAAAGTGTTGTTCTGTGTAGTTTGTGAAAGCTTCCCAGTTGGCTCTTTTTATAGTTGGTGTATGTGTATTTGTGGCTAGCTGGGGTGAGTCTGGTTTTGGTGGTGATAATGATCGGGAGGTGGTCGAAGCCTAAGGTTTTTACCACCCTCCAGGATATTGTGGGAGCGAGTTCTGGGGAGCAAAAGGTGATATCTGGAGATGATGGGTCGAAGAGGGCTTGGTGGGGAGTATGGGTATGTTGATGGGTGTCATTAACCCACAGAACCCCAAACGGTTGCCGTTTCGTCGGCAATGTATGAAATGCTAAACCCCAGCGACGACAACGTGTCGTCAATGTTAATTACTCCGGTCCTATGGCACCTAGAGGGTTCAGATTTGTATGGGAACTGTGTATGTATCCCACGCAACCATGCCGATGGTTGAACACTCTCAAAGTCCAACCGCGTGCGCGTGAGCGTGCAAAAACATGTTTTTTTGAGGTTATTGCCTTCAATTTTTGACTTGTAAAATCGACTTTCGGGGGCTCCGTAGGACCCCTTTTTGATCGTTTTTTTTTTTTTTTCCTTCATTCCTAACCCATTCGCTATTGTTTCTGGGAAAAAAAAAGTGTTTTCAAAACCTGCCGGTCCCTGGTGGTACATTTATTTATAACTAGCTGGGGCTCAGTGGGTTAAGGATAAAAAGGTTATCTGATTGGCATTGTAGGGCCAGCAGTCTTAGTAATGAAAGCCAGCTTTCATTCCATATATTTATTTATTAATTTATAACCTTAATTACAAAAAAGTTATCTTACTTATTATAGTTTGTTATATCTTATTATAATACCGGTAATACAAAGAGTTTAGGTTTGGCGAGGTTTGTTGAGCCAAAGCTCTTGTACAAATCTATGTATCAAAATGGTAATATAGGTAGCTATACTAGTCTATACATTTAAATGTAATTTCTAGTGACACACATTTATAATATCGGAAAATAAAATTCTTAGTAAATTCTATGCCATAACTCTTGATACAGATCCTTGATCAACCTTATCAATATAACCTGTTTATATCAAGGTGTTGATCTGCGAAAAGGCAAACATTGGCAAAAAAAATATTTTATATTTGTTAAGGGGACAGTGACTTTTTTTGGTTTATGTATTTATTACCAGTAATTAATTCATGTTTTTAGTTTCCTCTCTAGACCTCCGTCAAGCTAAATTTGTACATTTCCTCTTAAAATGACAAGCTAAACATGGGGCTAAACATGAGGCAGAAGGGGAACCAGAAAAATTACCCATCTCCCCTTAACCCGTACAGCCCCGGCCGGTTTTATTATTTTTGTGCACCAGAACCCGGGCAATTTTCATTTTTTTTTTTTTTTATAAATATATCAGAATGTGTTAGAAAATAATGATAGACATGAAGAAATTTGAAAAAAGTACTTACCTAGGCCATTTGGGGGTCCTGGGAGGTAGTGGGGGTCCCCAGCCTCAGAGGAGCCTCAGCGCCATTTCAAATCTCCCGCGCCAGCAGCCAGTTGCCAGCCGCCAGGCAGCATGACTTATTTTGCACCTCTCGGACATAAAGTGCACTTCAGAGTTCATAGAATGTCTTTGTATATCACATAATGTAAATATAACTGAAGTTGTAGTGTGATAAGTGTCTTCATTCAAGTATTACAAGTGCGCACGAGTGTTAGCGTCCCCGTTGCCATGGTGATGGCGGCCATCTTGGGCGGCCATCTTTGCTCAGGACAATAACAAAACGCACGTACGAACACACGGCCAGACAGCGGACCGAGTGACCCACATTCCACAGCACCCTCCCTCTTTCTTTCTCTGTCTGGCTGTCACTTTCACTCAAGGTCACTCTGTCTCTCCTTTTCATTGAATTATTTGTACTTGTTCATTGTTTTACCTAAGATTATGAGGTGTATATACATTGGTTTACGCACTTATTGTCTCTTATTCTTATAATTATTTGCACACAGTTTTATAAGTTTAGAATTTACTTAGTGTTTTATATTGTTTGGTACTTTGCACTTGTAAATTATATATATATATACACACTGTTTTATATTCACTTTTTGCGTCTTTTATATACACTGTTAGTATTACATTATAGCGTCTTTTATCGCAGTCTTTGAACACTTTGAACACTTAGAAGTGCTCGAGGGTGTGATAATCCTTGAAGCAGGTGGGAAAACACAGTCCCACATCACATTCTTCACACATCGTCCGGGTGTCTGTCCGTTTTGGTGTGCGTCTGCCTGTGTTGCGACACACATGACACCGTCTGCGTGGGTTGGGTTTTACTTCGTTGGGCGGGACAAAATCGCAAAAGTGGCGTTGTGTCAGTCTGGCGGGGCCTTCTGGTGCTTGAAAACGAGCTGCGGGACATTGCTGGCGGCGTGGACCCTCCCTGAAGAAGAACAGAAGCTCCCGTGCAAGTTCGATGCAGTACGACTCCATCGTCTCAACTTCACCTGTTATTTCATGATATTGGATGTGGCAGTTGTAGAGGGTGAGGTCGAGTAGGTGGAAAAATAGTTTTTTATACCACCTCATCGTCTTCCTGGCACACTCGACCGACGATATGACAGAGTCTGACTTGTCAACCAGCCGCATGTTGATGTTGTAGTCAATGATTGCAACTGGTTTTTTGACCGCCTCACCTGTGGCTCTATCACGGCGTTTGGTGTCCTCTAAGCGGGGCAGGTGGATACTGGTGAGGATATTGACGTCACGATTGTCCATCCACGAGAGCATCAAGATATTATTTGCCTGGAGGTGGATGATGGAGCCCTTCTCCCGCCTTTCGGGTAGCTCTGGCATGTAGACACGATTCCTCCTGACGGTGCCACAGACGCCAGTGTTTCTGCTATACAGGAATTTGGCAAGGGAAGGGCTGGTGTACCAGTTGTCGAGGTACAAGATGTGTCCCCTGTCCAAATATCCCTCCAACATGGTGATGACAACGGCCCCAGATATCCCATATGTCCTCTCCTCCACCAGTTCAGTGACCTTGCCCATGTAAAGGATGATGTCCTGGATGTAGCCGGTTTTTGTAGTCGCACATCACGAACAGTTTCAGGCCATAACGGTGACGCTTGCTGGGGATGTACTGTCGGATGCTAATATTCCCCCTCCATAGCACCAGACTCTCATCAATGATTAGTTTTTGGTAAGGTTTGAAGGAGGCTGCAAACTTAGTTTTCAGGTATTCAAATATAGGTCTTATCCTCTCCATCGGGTCTTTGGTATTCCTGGGGCGTTCCTGGTTCCTGGTGTGGCTTGCCAGGCTATCAATAAAGTGCAGGTTTCCCATGATTGCCGTGAATCTATTCCTGCTCATGACTTTCCCAAAGAAGGGGGTTGCGATGAGGGGATCACATGACCAGTACTTCCTGAGAGACGTCTTCTTGGTGACCCCCATCAGGATGACCAGTGCCAGGAATGCATAGAACTCATCGGAAGACAAATCCACCCATGAGAGACGTGCCGAGTTCCTCTTCTGCTCCTTCCCTGCCATAAAATAATAGTTGTACCAGTTCGTCTGGTCAACAATCAAGCTGACAAGGTTGGCAGTGAAGAACTGCAGAAAAACACCCAGTCTTGTGGTGTCAGGTCCACGATTGGGCATGGTAGGGCCGGCCTCAGCTGCCCCCAAAAAGTGGTATTGTCCTGGTAGATAGTTCTCCCCATCCACCCAATCCCACCTATCAGCGCCTTCGTCGTCGCTAGATGGGGCATCGGGCTCATCAGGGTCATCGTCAGGGGCACCGGGGCGGGTTGGGCGGGTGCGGGTGGAGCGCGGGCGGCGTGGGCGAGAGGTGGACCTGGGTCTGGAGCTAAACCTCGAACTTGATCGAGAGCTAGATCTAGAGCTCGAGTCGTTGCTGGGGCGTCTTATTTGTTTCACCTTCTGCATTCGGCCGCGGGTGGCACGCCCGCGAGATATGACACGCCCACGTCGTTTGCTTGCAGGGCGTTGGGGCAGATCGGGGCGTTGTGGAGAGGCTGGTGATAATGCAGTGGCGCGGGAGGGGCCTGGTTCAGGTGAGGGAGACATTCGTGGCGGGGTGTACGGGATGGAGCCTGAAGGTGATAGTGGGGGGGAAGAATGGCGAGGCGGAGAGTCTGGTAGTAGTGGTGGTGGTGGTGGTGGTGGTGACTCATCCCCCCCCTCGTGCTCTGGGTCAGGAGGGAAGAGGGAGCGTTTTGGGTCACGTGACCGCCTTTGTCTCGCACCACGTTGTGCCATTTCTCCATCACCAGGTTGTTCGTCACTAGGTTTGTGACGACCATAGAACCTCCCCGGGGTATTTTTCTTGAGTGGGGAGATTATGGAAAGTGGGGGAGAAGGCAGGCGGGGTTGTGGGGGTACCTCCTCTTCACTCCCAGACTCGCCCCTTCTCTTCAATCCCTTTCGTTCTTCCCCAGGTACACGCACATAATTTTGAGGGTCAGCAGGTTCATCTGCAACAACAACCTCTTCCCCACTTTCTGAGGATTCAGTGGGGTCTTGGGGAAGTGGGCGGCGGGGAGGTGCACTTGCCCCTTGCTGTCTTTGTGACGGCCTACGCCGCCTGACAGGAATCTGAGCAAGCTCTTCCTCTAGCTCTCTTATTTCGGCTTGGGAGGGGGCATACTCGTCTCCAGACTCGTCCAATGCCGAGTCAGTGTCACTATCAGGGCTGTCAGTGTCGTACAGTATATCCATGACCTCCTCTGTACTGCAGGGGCGGGTAAGGCGGGCACTATAACGTCGAGACATGGTGTTTCACTCGAGAGGGTGCGCGGTAAACTGACCATGAGGTGTGAGAAGGCGGGTGCCCTCTCCCGTCCCCGCGCGCGCACGCGTATGGACAAAACGTTTTGGAAGTAGTCCGCCGGATCCCAAAGTAGTTCCCATATAAATCTAGAGCCATTCTGAGACTTACGACTGGAGCTATAAGGGTGACGCGTTAGGCGCGTCTCTGGGGCTGTGCGTTACATACATAGCCGACGCGTCAGACGCGTCGCTGGGGCTCCACGGGTTAAAAGGAAATCTACTTATTACGGATATATATATATATATATATTACAAAGTGATAATCATGGTAACATAATGGGAATATATTTTCTAACCATAGTCACCAAAAAGAAAGTACTCTGATATAGTTTCCTTTAAGTTCGTTATTGTATACCTAAGTTCGACGCTGAAATAAGTCAAATAGTGAATAACGTTCATAGTGGGAAATTGTGAAGGGAATTCATATTCAAAGGGATAAAGTTACACAATGTGACCGGAATATTCAACCCCTGTCTGTTTTTTAAATTTATCTCCGAAGCGGGGAATACAAATCATACGGAGAGAAAGTACCTGGATAAGAAGGGTTTATGAAATACTGGCTAAGTCCATCATTAACCGTCGAAATATTCCAAACCTTTAGGAAGAAGATTATTTTATTTTATACAACAACAATAATAATACTAATAGCTAAACAGAAGGAACTCTTGTTTTAGGACTAGTTTTGAACAGTGTCGTTTGCCAAGCTGATCTGCTTTATGAAAAGTCCAGACCTCCCTTCAAGCTAATTTTTTACATTTTTCGATAGACAAATGTCCTGGCTGAAGGCCGGTTTCTTCTATAATGCAGGATCGCCAGGAAATAATTGGTACTGGTACCTGAATGACGTATAGTGTCTTTTAACTCTTAAATCTTATTCTGGTTACCACTAGACGATCTTCCTGAGCTTATAGTCTACTTTTAGGACTCAAAGGGGTATACCCTTTATAAATAAGCCCTCTGAATAACATCTAGGTCCTTCATAACTGCATAAACTCGTCTAATCGGGTTTTAGCATCTTAGGTTTTATAATAGTATATACTTTGTGCGGCCTATGAGAGGGGGGTCCTTTACGAGCCACCCTGTTTCGACCCATTACTTTGGTGGTCGTAAGACGGTTTACCCCATCCAGGTCCCGATTTTGTTTTACTACAAAGGCGGCGGTGGTGGTGGGGGTGGTAGTTGTGGTTGTGGCGGTGGTGGTGTAGGTTCTGGTGGTGGTGGAGGTGGCGGTGGCGGTGGCGGTGTATGTTCTGGTGGTGGTGGTGGTGTAGGTTCTGGTGGTGGTGGTGGTGTAGGTTCTGGTAGTGGTGTAGGTGGTGGTGGTGTAGGTTCTGGTGGTGGTGGTGTAGGTTCTGGTGTTGTTGTTCCCTAAGCTGCCTGGCCGAACAGCCCCGAGTCCCTGAGGAAGGCCATGGCCTCGATCGGGCTTTCCCACAGAGCTCTCATTGAGTGTAGATTGTGTTGTTGGCGTAAGTGGTTGTGTGAAATGCAGTCTTCTATGATGTGTTTCATGGTATGGGGTGCTGTGTTACATCCTGGGCAGGTGTCGACGACGGAGTCATCCAGTCTCTTCTGATAGCTCAGAAGAGCTGGATGGTGTCCGCATCTCAGCCTGGCCAGGTGGACTCTGTCCTCGCGAGGAAGGGAGGATTCAGAAGGATGGATTTTGGGAGGTCGTGCTTGCAGCTGCGTGTTGTCTATGAGTGAGTGGATGGATCGGCGAGAGATATGAGTATGGATGTGCTTCTGGAAGTTGGTTTGGGGTGGGCAGGGAGGGAGAGAGGACAGTATTTGTGTGTTGCCATGTAGTGTAGTGGGTGGTTTTGGTTCGTGGAGGCTGCTGCCAGAAATTGGGTGCCTCTCATGTCCAGATGGTCTTTGACTTTGAGGATTTTGGTTTCTTGATGTAGGTGATATGTGGGTGTAGTAGCTGTGCAGCCTGAAATGATTTTTAGGGCTTTGTTTTGAATAGTCTGTAAGGTCTTGTGATGTGTTTCAGCTAGGTTAGAAGCCCAGGCTGGGCTTGCGTATTCTGGTATTGGTGGTGGTTCTGGTGTTGGTGGTGGTGGTATAGGTTCTGGTGTTGGTGGTGGTGGTGGTGATGGTGTAGGTTCTGGTGTTGGTGGTGGTGTAGGTTCTGGTGGTGGTGGTGGTGTAGGTTCTGGGGTTTGTGGTGTGTGGTGGTGGTGGTGGTGTAGGTTCTGGGGTTTGTGGTGTAGGTTCTGGGGTTTGTGGTGTGTGGTGGTGGTGTAGGTTCTGGTGCTGGTGGTGGTTTAGGTTCTGGTGGTGGTTTAGGTTCTGGTGCTGGTGGTGGTGGTGTAGGTTCTGGTGTTGGTGGTGGTGTAGGTTCTGGTGTTGGTGGTGGTGTAGGTTCTGGGGTTTGTGGTGTAGGTTCTGGGGTTTGTGGTGTAGGTTCTGGTGGTGGTGGTGGTGGTGTAGGTTCTGGTGGTGATGGTGGTGGTGGTGTAGGTTCTGGTGGTGGTGGTGGTGTAGGTTGTGGTGGTGGTGGTGGGGGTGTAGGTTCTCATGGTGGTGGCAGTGGTGGTGGACGGTTTTACATGCATAACGTCTCTAAGGTTGTCTCTTTATAGGAAGCTAAGAAGGTTGTTGTATTTGTTTGGTCTTGAAGGTGATGTGTTATATAATAGATGTTGACTTCCCTATTAGTTTGGCAATTATGAGACGTTTCGTTCCATCTAGTTGTTGGTGTAATATTATTATTATTATTATTATTATTTTTATTATATATTTTAGTTAGGTTTTTTTTTTTTTTTTTTTTTTTCTACGTGATTGAGGGAGGCAAAAGGCATAACTGCCTATAGCGAGTGCCTCCCCCATAGTTGAAAGAGTGACAGGGCCAAAATCAAGGGACGTTCGAGCCAAAATGCCTGGACACACAGAGTTTGAAGCAATTTAAGTCATAGGAAGAGGGAAAGACTGATTCTGGGAGAGAGTTCCAGAGCTCAGCTGTTGAGTAGAAGAAAGTTTGAGAGTAACGTTTCACTCTTGGGTTGGAGAGTTGCACAGAGTAGGGGTGGGATTGAGTTGCAAGACGGGTACCACGTGCCCTACGTAAAGGAGGTGGTATGCACTGGGATAGCTCTGAGGAACACTGATTATTATAGTAGCGATAGAATAGCGAGAGAGATGCAACATTGCGGCGGAGAGAGAGAGATTGCAGAGAGTTGGTGAGTGGACGGGAGTTAATGATACGAAAGGCCTTCCTTTCAACTTTGTCTAGGAGAGCGGTGTGAGAGGTGATGTGTTTTATAATAGGTATTGTATGTCCTCTAGTGATGATGGTTCCGGTGGTGGTGGTAAGAGATGGCGGTACTCGTGGTGTAATTGGCGGCACCTCTCCAAGTGAGACATATACTCCCTTGTCAGATCTCTCCATTGGCCTCCTGCTCGTTCTAGTTGCTCCTCTTGCTGGTTTGCTTCCATCCCCGGCAGTCGCTCCCTCTGTAGGTAGTGTGTTACATAGAGGCAACTGAGATGGGACAGTTTGTACGGTATGTATGCAACACTCATATCTGTCAACCTAACTTATTCTATTGTACGTCAACCTAATTTATACCTACACTATATCTATATATTGCCTGACGCCGTGATCCCCGAAGGGGTGGCCACGAACAAAACGCCCCCATGCACTTCTGTCCCCAGTCAGTCGACGCCCCTCCCAACTAGCACCGCCTTCATCTATATACTTCTTCACTCCATCCTTCCACCTCTCTTTCGGTTTACCTCTCCCTCTCTGTCCTTCCACCTCGCTCTCGTACACTATCTTAGTCATTCTCTCGCTTCCCATACGTTTCATATGGCCGAACCATCTCAATGTGTTCCTTTTCACACTTTCCAGCACATCTACCTCCACACCACACCTCCCTCTTACTTCCTCATTCGTCTGTCTATCCCTCTATGTACCGGTAACTCCGCACGCACTTCTCAAGTAACTCATTTCCACCCCTCTCACTCTTGGTCTGAGTTTCTCCATCAACATCCATGCTTCGCTTCCGAAAGTCAGTGTCGGGATTACCACACTGTCATGCAAGGACTTCTTCACTTCCATGCTGATCACCCTATTTCTTGTTACTGGTTTCAGCGTTCCTAGAACCCTCTTCCCCTGTTGCACCCTCTCCCGCACTTCTTCATCCATACTCCCATCTTTACTCAGCACACTGCCCAGATACTTAACCCTCTCACGACCATATGACGCAGAGGTTGCCAGATTAGCAATACTAAATAGAGTTCTCTCACTCTTATAATTACCTCTCCAAAATTAGTTTTCTGCCCACAGCTAACTCAAAGACAACTGCAGAGGTTGAAGTAACTAAACTAATGGTTTCTAAATACCCCTGATGGTAACAAAGGCTTTAAAGTATCCCTAATAGGCTCAAAATTGCGTCAAGAATGTGAGAGGGTTAAATGAGCTGACAATCTCCATAGCCTGACCGTTCAACTTCACCTCACACTCTGTGGCTTCACCCCTTTCGAAGACCATAACCTTGCTCTTCCCCACATTGACCTTCAGATTCCGTTTTTCGCACATTGTTCCAAACTTTCATTATTGCTCATCAGAACTGTATCATCAGCAAAAAGCAGTACAGGTAGCTTCCACTTGTTTCCCTCCCTTATCAGCGATACACCAGCATCCACTGCTATTCATTGTATTTCTTTCATGACTCCATCCATATATACGATAAACAACCACGGGGACATCACACACCCCTGTTTCAACCCAACATTCAAATCAAAGAACTCGCTCTGCTCATTCTCCACACGTACTGCCGCCTTTGCACCTTCATACATGCTCTTCACTGCTTTCAGCAACTTGCCATCTAATCTGTATATTCCAAGTACTTTCCACATACCTTCTCTATCCACTCTGTCATAGGCCTTCTCCAAGTCCATAAAGGCAACATACAGCTTTTGTTGCTTCTCCAGATATTCCTCTACAACACATTTCAGGGTAAAAATCTGATCTACACATCCTCTTCCCTTCCTAAAACCGCCCTGCTCGTCACTTATCCATTTTTCCATTCTCGCTCTCACTCTCTCAATCACTACCCTACTGTACACCTTCCCTACTACGCTTAGAAGACACATTCCTCGGTGGTTACCACACACTCCTCTTTCCCCTTTACCCTTATATAGGGGGACTATTATGCCTGTCTTCCAGGCATGTATTAAAGTGTATTATATCTATGAAAATCAAGATAATTTTAACTTTTCGGTATAGGCTATGTGTATAAAGTCAGTCAGATGAAAAATGTGTTGCTATTTGTACAAATTCCAGAATTTGTCACACTAAAATGTGTGTAAATAGGCATACAAATGGATAACGGTGGTGCAATACTCCCTATTCGGTTCTATGAAAATAATAGTAATAACTTGCCTGTCGCTGTCGGTAAAGTCGACTAGCTTCATTGTTGAGATCACGATTCCGCTTCTGCTTCTGGGGTCCGTCGGGGAGGAACTGTCGGCGGTTCCTGTGATGGTAGCCTTTCCTGCTGGCACCACCACCAGCACTGCTGCCACTTGACGGGCCAGCTTGATAATGGTCCCCGCTTCCACCGCTACTGCCATCACCACATATCGTTAACACAGCTCCAGATGGGTCCACGCCGGAAGAAATGCTACTTTGTCCGGCTATGTTAATTAAACCTGTACAAAGATAGAAATTATTTTTGCTAGTGTTGTTGTTTTTGGTTTGATAGTGTTGTTGTTATATTCATTATGTTTGAAAGAATAACGCTATTTAGTGAAATATGTACTGTATATATTTGTTTAATATATTTTCATTGATTGGTGAGATGATAAAGCCTGTCAATAGGCTAAATTATATAAAAATTACACAGATTGTTTTGTAAACTTTGCTGTAGCCTCGTCGATTATGACACAAAAACCGCCCTTAACTTCATAATATTTGACCGTATTGTGCATTACAAACCTCATTTTTGTGTGTTTTTTTTTTTAAGTGGCTAGCACACCAGGCTAGTCTTTTTTTGGAGCCATTCACGAACTCTGGGGCCATACGCATAGCAAACTGCTATACAAAGAGAATGAACTCTCCCTGAGAGAGGAACCGCAAATGATCGAAAAGCATAAACTCGTTTCGTTAGCACATCAAATTGCAAGCCAACTGACATACTATTGTTATTTGTGACTTGGATTGGAGCCATTTTGATCGTAGATACATCGAACTATATTATTTATAGAATGTCTGAAAGTAAATTGGAATATGGCCTAATAGGAAGGTAGAATGTAATTTTGTTTGTATCGGAGAATGCAAGGAAAATATAAAATGGCGATGTTGACGTGAGACTGCACTGGATTATCAACTTCCGCAAGGGCCAATGCCCCATAATACTGTCTACTGTGTGCTAGTGTGTCCCATTCGGCTACTTCCCAAGTGACACTGTGATGTCTGTATCTATCTATCTATTGCCGGACACCGTGATCCGCGAAGGAGTGGCCACGAACGAATCGCTCCCATTCACCTCTGTCCCCAGTCAGTTGACGCCCCTCCTCCCATCCAGCACTGCTTTCACGCATATACCTCATAACTCCATCCTTCCACCTCTCTCTCGGTTTATCTCTCCCTCTTTGTCCTTCCAGTTCACTTTTGTACACTCTCTTAGTCATTCTCTCGCTTCCCATACGTTCCACATGGCCAAACCATCTCAATGTGTTCGTTGTCACACTTTCCAGCACATCTACATCCACACCACACCACTCTCATACTTCCTCATTCGTCAGTCTATCCTTCCATGTAACTCTGTAAGCACTTCTCAAGTAACTCATTTCCACCCCTCTCGCTCTTGGTTTGTGTCTCTCCAACAACGTCCATGCTTCACTCCCGTACCGGTACATCAATGTCCGGATTACCACACTATCATGGAAGGACATCCAACTTTACTCAACACACTGCCCAAATACTTTAATGAACTGACATTCTCCATAGCCTGATCATTCATTCACCTCACACTCAGTGACTGCACCCCTTTCAAAGACCATAACCTTACTTTTCCCCGCATTTACCTTCAGATTCCGTTTTTCACACACTGTTCCAAACATATTTACCAGACCCTGCAACTCCTATTCACTATCGCTCATCAGAACTGTATGGTTTCAAAAATTCCCGAACGTGATAGCCTCTTATTTTAATTTGTTTATATATATTTTATTAGTATTAGTATTGTTTTAATGTTAGAAGGGAACTACATGACTGTAACAAAGTACACTAGTGTTTTTATGGAGCCATTTGCTCATCATAGGATCATTTGCCATGTACTCTGCTACTCAAATGGCTTGAAAGTTGTTATGTTTTCTAAGAGGCGAGCACCAAAAGAAAAAAAGTTAACCCATTCATGAGTCATATCCCATGCTAGCTGACAAAGTTTTGTCAGAAATGCACTGACCTCTTCTACCAATAAAATATTTAGAAGTAAACTGGAATATAGTACAAATTTTGAATGTTGAATGTTTACCTCGTGGTAACCTAGGAATTTATAAATGATTATGGTAGGACGAGAGTTCACTGGATTGGTACCTTTCATGAGGGCTGATACCCACAAATGCCATCAACTGTGTTAGTGATCCCTAGGGTAACTGTCTGTTTCCCAATAGGCGCCTTCACACCAGCTGTATGTCCGACATTTGTTGTCCAATTTGTTTGCATTGATGGCTAAATATGAACCATTGTGGACAATCCAAAATTCTGGCCAGAGCCCATGAATTCCATTTGAAATGTTTAATATTTTTACATGGTGATCTTGGATGACGTCATTGAGGAGATGTAAGCTTTTGAATTAGATCAATAAGAGTATATGCCTCATTTTAAGCCACTTATCACATGACTCGAACACACTATCACCATATGTGAAGGCGCATGTTGTAATAATGATGCCTAAATGGTCCCTAGAAATTGCCTAGTGTGGTAGTGGCTCTAGACTCATGCAGGCAATTGTAGGTACCTGAGGTTGGGGATATCGGGTCAGTTGGGGAGTTCCTGGTGTCATCAACCCAAGTCCTGAACAGTGCGGGGATAGCTGAGCTAGGTCCAGGGATAGGCAAGGCTTCAGGGATAGGTAAGGAATCATAGATAGTCCTAGGCAACTGTCCAGGAATAGGTAAGGGTTCAGGGATCGATAAGGGACCACAACCTAAGGAACTTGAAGGGTGACTGGCGCTGCTGCAGCCGAGTGAGGGGTCCCAAGGGGCCTGGAAGTGAGGGGCCGTAACACTGGACCCGAGTATGCACCAGGGGGCAGTGCTGGGACCAGGGGCAGGCCAGGAGGTAGATGGACCAGTGGGCTGAGGATATACAGACACTCATAAAATTTCGTAGACTTCTTATAATATTTCTATATGAAATTATACATATTTATCTAATGACATGGTGCAAGGTATGTGTATCCCAATCAAGTGATAATCTGCCGAGAACTTAAAGTTGCCGTGAGGTAGCAGTTTGCATAGATAGTATTATAGTATACCCTTAAGTAAGCTGGGTGCCATATTACCCAGGTTTAGTTTCAGAGTTTCTTTCCCTTAGATAGGGTGTCTGCCAAGTCTTAACGGGTCTCATTTGCAAACCCTTTTAGCTGCCTCATGCCCATAGGACAAATATGAGTTAAACTACGCCATAAGATGTCTTTTATTTTTATTTTTTTTACTTTGTGGTATAGAATAGGCCTACTTTCACCATAAGTTATTTACCTGCATATAGTTATATATCAATTTTATACTAAATTGCATGTAGATTATATTGTAAAGGTAAATACATAAACAGTCAGATCACAATGGAAATATTTGCATAATGCAAAACATAAAAAGTTCCATGATGAACTAAAAAAATATACCAGTAGTATTCTTTACTATGCAGACAAATACACAACATATTTGATCACAAGGGATATCATTCCATATATCAAAACCTACGTTGTCCATAGACCTGTAGGAGTGACTTTCCGTACCACTGTCATAAAGAGAGTCTGGGCCAAGTATACCTGTACCATTATTATAAAGGGGGTCTGGACCAACTGTACCTGTACCACTGTTGTAGAGGAGACAGTCTGGGTCAACACCTGGTTAGGGTTCACACACTGCAGCTGGGGGTAGGGGAATACAAATGATTGTTTTTAATGTTTTTGGTATTATGAGCATTATTATTTTTATTTATTTTTGACAGGCAATTTGCCCCCTCGACCCCCTTCAAGATAATAATAAAAACAAAATAATAATAGTAATTATAGTTTTTATTTTTATTATTATTACTATTAATATTATTGTTAATCTTAGTAGTACCGTATTAGTAGTTGTATTTACCGCCCAAAAGGCCGGATTCTCCAATTTACAGGTTTTCTACCGCTCACGAGGAAATAAAATCGAGACTTGAATTTGGTGAAACGTCAAATAATCGCTAGGTTAATGGGGAGAAACAGTAGGTTCCAAAAGCACCGCATAATAAAGGGAAGAGAACAAGGGAGGTTATGATTTATCATTATTATTATTATATATATATATATATATTTTTTTTTAAAGCTGGTGAGAAATTGGCGTTACCATCTTACTCAGCTATTGCAAAGTTTTTGTTTTATAGCCAAATGTGCTGTTAATTACGAAAACCTGGCAATAATATGATTCAGAGACATAGTAGATTAATAATTTTACATTAGATGTCGAGAAATAAGCTGGCAGGAATCGAAGTGTAAAATGGAGGGAGTGTAAGAAACTGTTCTGGAAAGAGGTCAAGAAAGTTAGGGAGAGTAGCAAGGGAAATGGTAAGGGTGTGAAAGATAAGAATGGCTGAGTGTTAGCCGAGAAGCAAGAGAGAGTCGAGAGATGGAGGGAGTACTTCAATGACTATTAAACGTAAGGAATTAAACGCCAGCAAACATAGTTGGATGGGGTATGGGAGGGAGAAGAAGAGAAGTAGTGGATCCACGGAGGAGGTGGGGATCAGGTCACAAGTGTGTGAAACCATGAAAAGAGGGAAGATGGGAAAACATCAGGAATAAATGGAGTGTGTGGGGAAATGCTGAGGTTTGGTGGTGAGATAGTGATCGAATGGGTATGGAAAATGTGTAAACTAACACGGGAGAAGGGGAGTGCGCCTGTTGACTGGTAGACAGGCATAATAGTCCCCCTGTATAAGGGTAAAGGGGAAAGAGGAGTGTGTGGTAACCACCGGGGGATATGTCTGCTAATCAGTAGGGTAGGTGTACAGTAGGGTAGTGATCAAGAGAATGAGAGCGAGAATGGAGAAATGGGTAGGTGATGAGCAGGGCGGGTTTAGGAAGGGAAGAGGATATTTAGATAAGATTTTTGCCCTGAAATGTGTTGTTGAGATATATCTGGAGAAGCGACAAAGAAGTATGCTGCCTTTATGGATTTTGAGAAGGCCTCTGACAGTTGATAGAGAAGGTATGTGGAAAGTATTGAGAATATACGGAGTAGATGATAAGTTGCTGAAAGCAGTGAAGAGCATGTATGAGGGTGAAAAGGCGTCGGAGCGTGTGGAGAATGAACAGAGCGAGTTCTTTGATCTGAATGTTGGGTTAAAGCAAGGGTGTGTGATATCCCCATGGTTGTTCAATATATACATATATGGATGGAGTCATGACAGAAATACAAGGAAGAGCAGTGGATGTTGGTGCACCGCTGATAAGGGAAAGAAACGAGTGGAAGTTGCCTGTACTGTTGTTTGCTTATGATACAGTTCTGATGAGCGATAGTGAATGGGAGTTGCAGGGTCTGGTAAATATGTTTGGAATAGTGTATGAAAAATGGAATCTGAAGGCAAATGCGGGGAAGAGCAAGGTTATGGTCTTTGAAAATGGTGCAGCCACAGAGTTTGAGGTGAGGTTGAACGGTCAAGCTATGGAGAACGTTAACTCATTTAAGGATGTGGGCAGTGTGTTGAGTAAAGATGGGAGTATGGATGAAAAAGTGAGGGAGAGGGTGCAACAGGGCAAAAGGGTTGTAGGAATGCTGAAAGCAATAACAAGAAATAGGGTGGTCAGCATGGAAGTAAAGAAGTCCTTGCATGACAGTGTTGTAATCCCGACATTGACTTTCGGGAGCGAAGCATTGACGTTGGAGGAGAGACTCAAACCAAGAGTGAGAGGGGTGGAAATGAGTTACTTGAGAAGTGCATGCGGAGTTCCATGGAGGGATAGACAGACGAATGAGGAAGTACGAGAGAGTTGTGGTGTAGATGTAGATGTGCTGAAAAGTGTGAAAAGAAACACCTTGAGATGGTTCGGCCATATGGAACGTATGGGAAGCGAGAGAATGACTAAGAGAGTGTACGAGAGTGAGGTGGAAGGACAGAGAGGGAGAGGTAATCCGAGTGAGAGGTGGAAGGGATGGAGTTAAGAAGTATATGCGTGAAAGCGGTGCTGGATGGGAGGAGGGTTGTCGACTGACCGGGGACAGAGGTGCATGAGGTCTTTTTCGTTCGTGGCCACCCCTTCGCGAAGGGAGCACGGCATCCGACAATGGAGAGATAGATTCGTACCATTTATTTATATTTTGTTTATTGTGTGCC
Source organism: Paralithodes platypus (assembly GCA_032716605.1). Classification (NCBI taxonomy): domain Eukaryota; kingdom Metazoa; phylum Arthropoda; class Malacostraca; order Decapoda; family Lithodidae; genus Paralithodes; species Paralithodes platypus. The sequence goes on from CM064487.1 coordinate 36,166,661, forward strand.
GAAAGGGTTAATGTGAAAACTGAGTGGAGGATAGGGGTGCATACACTCGAGGAGCTTGAAATATATATATATATATATATATATATATATATATATATATATATATATAACCTCCTTGCACACACACATACATATATATATATATATATATATATATATATATATATATCATATATTTATATATATATATATGTACATACACACATATATGGACATGCACACACATCTAACTTATAGCGCCATGATGCTGTAAATATTGGCATTCTCTCACACACACACATACATATATATATATATATATATATATATATTCAACCTCCTTGCACACACACATACATATATATATATATATATATATATATATATATATATATATATATATATATATATATATATATATATGTACATACACACACATATATAGACATGCACACACATCTAACTTATAGCGCCATGATGCTGTAAATATTGGCATTCTCTCACACACACACATACATACAAACACGCACACGCGCGCTCGTACACACACATACATACATAATAAACCATCATGTCCACTTACCAAAGAAATATAGTCTTGTTACACACACACACGAGCGTACACACACACATACAGTACATACATAATAAACCATCATGTCCACTTACCGAAGAAATATCGTCTTCATCCCAATTTGAACAATCCATGTTGCGCGTATATTTGGTTAAAAGGTAATATAATTTAACCAAAGCAAATTAAAACTATCCACTGTCAACAAATCTATCCCCTACTGCAGTAAAGCTGTGTGGTGGTCCGTCTTATATGCCTTCCCCGACGTACTCTAGTATTTTCCCAAACTCCAAAACTGTCCCCTAAGCGCCCCAAGGGATATTTCTGTAAGATTATACTTCCAGGGTAGAGTTTTAGGGGAGGTTACATTGTGGCGCCGATACGTTGACCGCTCAGTACTTTACTCTCAAAAAGTTATGGGTATAAAAAGTTTTAGTTTCCTCCATAGACCTCCATCAAGCTTAAAAAAAACACCCACCCAAGACCCTCCTTCAAGATACATGTGTACAATTTTCGAAAGAAAAATGTCATGGCCGAAGGCCGGCTCCTCTTAAAATAGGTTCAGGAACTATTGTCTAGTGAGGCCGGTCCTTAGTGAGCTTGGCCCCATTCATTGTTCTTTCCTCTCACTAAAACATTACGTTATCCATAATGCAGTTGCGTCGAGTACATGATTAGACTGATATCCAAAATTCGAAAATGGATATTATTCGTGATCGTGTATTCAACCTTTAACTGTGTTGGTGGTGTAATGGTTTAAATGCTTATATTCTGGGTGTGGTGTCCCGAGTTCGAATCCCGGGAGGACCATATGCTTTCATTAGTTTATTCAAGTGCATTGGGGTTTGTAATTGATGATTAATGTTAAGAACGGGGTGTTACTTAATTACAGGATCGCTATCGCTCGCCAGGAAAAAATCGACACTTAAATAACACGAAGTCTTAATATTGACAAAGAAATGGGGCAAAAGGTCATAAAATTGCCAAACAAATAGGCTGAACGTCTTAAAATCTGAAAACTATTGGGGCTAAACATGAGGAAGAAGGGGGGCCAGAAAAATGACCCGTCTCCCCTTAATGGAATAGCGACGGAAATATATTACAAATGTAGAAAGGTGAATCACCATCAATATTCCCAATGATTTAATTTAAGTGACTCCTCCCCCTCCCTCTTCTCCGTCCGTAAAGAAACTGTTGACCGGAAAAATCTTTTGGTGTATGGCATTGGCCTGATGAAGCTATATGCGAAACGTTGTCAATAAAGTGCTCCTCCTCACATGGTGTTTATTTTCATTCTGTCTACTTTTCAAAGTATATTTTTATCAATCTAAATGATTGCTTGTCTCACCTTCCCTTTATTCAAGTCATGCCCTGTCATATTATATTTTATTAAGCGTTATTTCCACGTAGCGATTTTGATTAGTTCCTTTGCGTTTATCTTGTGTCGTCCCAGTTTTGGTTTGTTTATTTTGCAAGTTCTACATTATAATATGTCTTTTTCATACACTGTAACCATTTGAACGCGTAATTGCGTAATTGTAGCAAAAATGGTACTCTGTCGGTTTATCTATTCAATTTAGAGCTTAGCTTAGCCCCATTAGTATTCTAATTATAAGACGTTCGGCCCATTAGTTTGGCGATTTTATGACCTTTCGTCCCTTTTCTTTGTCAATATTAAGACTTTTCTTGTCATTTAGGTGTCGATTTATTTCTTGGCCAGCGATAGTGAGCCTATAATTTAGGAGGAAGCGGCCTTAGGCCGGGACATTTTTCTACCGAAAAATGTACAAATATATCTTGAAGGGGGATCCTGGGGGTGTTTTCTTAAGTTTGATGGAGGTCTAGGGAGGAAACTGAAAACATAATAATAAATAAATAATATTATCGACCAAAAAATGAACCATCCCCTCTTAAAAGCTGGCATGGCACGCGTATACCGTAATAGATATATTAGGTTGGAGTCACTATAATTATCCGGTTCATAATAAGGCTAAATAAAAGGCTAGTATTTGACCATTGCTACTTTTATTTTGACTTTATTTTAAACTGTATAGCTTTTAACCCGTACAGCCCCAGCGACGCGCCTGACGCGTCGGCGATGTATGTAACGCACAGCCCCAGAGACGCGCCTGGCGCGTCACCCTAATTGCGCCGACCGTAACCTCAGGTGTAGCCACTCAAGAGGGCTCAGATTTGTATGGGAACTGTGTACGTATCCCACGCAACCGTGCCGATGATTGAAAACTCTCAAAGTCCACGTGCGTGCGCGCGAGCGCGCAAAAACCTGTTTTTTTGGGATAATTGCCTTCAATTTTTTACTCTTATAAAATCCGTTTTCGGGGGCTCTGTAGGACCATTTTTTAAGCTTTTTGAGCGGTTTTTCGTGGTTTTTCCTTCATTCCTAACCCATTCGCTATTGTTTCTGGAATAAAACCATTTTTTGAAAACCGGCCGGGTTCTGGTGCGCAAACATTACAAAACTAGCCGGGGCTCCACGGGTTAATCAGGACAATGTATCTTAAAACACAAATATGTGCCGCTCATATTTACATAGGGCCTATTAACCCTTTGAAGATTATGACTCCTACTTTGACAGTTAATTCTGGCTATCAATAGACGATTGTATATAGCTTAGGAAGGATCTGTGGGAATTTTAAGGTATTAAGAAAATCTCAATTAACCGGCCTCTGACTTCCATATACCCTTCCTAATCTGAATAAAATCCTCTAATAATAACCAGAAAACAAACAAAATGCGTAATCAGATCTTCAAAGGGTTAAAACTAGTTGAGGTGTATATTTTTATTTTGGGTTTGGTACGGTCATTTATTAGTGTTTGCTAGTGTCTGTGCTTTATTTTAGTCTTCAAACTATAAACTGTCTACTATAAAACCATAACTATATAGGACGTTCTATAGCTGCGGTTGTGGACGGCCATCGCTCACTTCCTCATCCTATCAACTCTGGTGTTCCTCAGGGTTCTGTCCTATCGCCTATTCTCTTTCTTATTTTCATAAATGATCTTCTCAACTGTACATCCAGTCCCATCCATTCATATTCAGACGACTCTACCTTACACTACTCAATTAGTTTTCCAGAACGCCCCAGCCAGCAGTCCCTCAAAATCAAACGTAATGAAGCCATAAAATACCTATCTTCTGATCTAGCTACTATTTCTAATTGGGGTAGAGAAAACCTTGTTGCTTTTAATGCTTCCAAGACCCACTTTATCCATCTTACTACCCGTCAGGAACCTCCAGAGGACTACCCCTTATTCTTCAACAATACAAAAATCAATCCTTCATCTTCTCTCAATATTCTTGGTGTCTCTTTTTCTTCTGCTCTCACTTGGAAGGACCATATTACCAGTCTTGCTAAGGCAGCCTCCCAGAAGCTCGGTGTGCTCAACCGCCTTAAGGGGTTCTTTACCCCTGAGCAGCTTCTTGCTCTGTACAGGGGCACAGTGCGTTCTTGTAATGAGTATTGTTCACATGTGTGGGGAGGATCCTCTCACACCGCACTCCTAGACAAAGTAGAAAGGAAAGCCTTTCATATCATTAACTCCCGTCCATTCACCAACTCTCTGCAATCTCTCTCTCTTCGCCGCAATGTTGCATCTCTCTCGCTATTCTATCGCTACTACAATAATCAGTGTTCCTCGGAGCTTTCCCAGTGTATACCACCTCCTCTACGTAGGGTACGTAGTACACGCCTTGCAACACAATCCCACGCCTACTCTGTGCAACTCTCCAACCCAAGAGTGAAACGCTATTCTCAGACTTTCTTCTATTCAAATGCTGAACTCTGGAACTCTCTCCCAGAATCAGTCTTTCCCTCTTCCTATGAATTAAATTGCTTCAAACTCCGTGTGTCCAGGCATTATAGCTCGAACGTCCCTTGATTTTGGCCCTGTCACTCTTTCAAATCTGGGGGAGGCACTCGCTGCAGGCAGTTATGCCTTTTGTCTCCCTCATTCACATAGAAAAAAAAAATATGTCAGCCACCCTCGTGCGTGTGGAAAAGACCATATTATAGTCTTTTCCACACGCACATGGCTAACTGTGTTGGTGGAGTAATGGTTTAGGTGTTTATGTTCTGGGTGTGGTGTCCATAGTTCGAATCCCGGGAGGACCATTTGCTTTCATTAGTTTATTCAAGTACATTGGGGTTTGTAATTGATGATTAATGTTAAGAACGGGGTGTTACTTACTACAACAATGACCTCAGCAGTTTGCTGGAATTAGGTGGGAGGAAAATGTGGCAAATTACATTGACCAAACCGGGTTGGGAAACAAAATTGGCCTTTTTTGGTAAGAAAAGGAAGACCATCGAGTACTTGAGCCAAACTAACATAAACAATACCAAAAATAAGCATTGCACGCCATGAATACCTCCGAAAACCGGGCCATTTTTCTGGTCTCCCTTCTTCTTTATGTTTAGCCCCATTAGTTTTCAAATTATAAGACGTTGGGCACGTTAGTTTGGCGATTTTATGACCTTTCGCCCCATTGATTCGTCAATATTAAGACTTTTCGTGTGTTTAGGTGTCGATTTTTTCCTGGCTAGCGATAGCGAGCCTGTAATTTAAGAGAAATCAGCCGTTGGCCGGGACATCTTGCTATCGAAAAATGTAAACATTTATCTTGAAGGAGGGTCTAGGGCGGGTGTTTTTTTTTAAGCTTGATGGAGGTCTAGGGAGGAAACAAATAAAAAGAAAATACATATATGAGCAAAATATACTGTATACGCCCATCCCCCCTGAAAGGTGTATTGAGGGTAATTAGCCCGTTGGGGAGATTGTTGACACCAATCGATCAGGGCATTACCCAGGGGAGGCATCATAGGCATGTCATAAGGATGTGCTGGAACTTCTGTTTAATTTGTCTGCCTTCCCTCACTGTTTCTGTTTGTGCTTCACTTACACACAGAGTAATCCAGCTAGCTCTCACAAACACCTCCTCCTATTCATTTCACCACACTAAACAAGCGCACCACACTTTTATACAAGACAAATTTGTGTTTAAAAGAGCGTCTATCACTCTTTCAACTTTGGGGGGACTTGTTACAGGCAGCTTTGCCTTTTGTCTCCTTCATGCACATAGACACAATTTAATACAAGGATTGATACGTAAACCATTACACTCTATAATATTTATGGTATAAAACGTGTATGAAAAACTGTCTTGATAGCGTAATGCATAAGTGCGCGGAATTTCGATGTGAGTATCCTAGGTTCGAGTCCTTGGAGTGCCACATGTATTTGTTGATTTCATTAATTGAGTTTAGACGTGAAGTTGGTTGGTGGAAAAAACATGATAATATAAGATAATTGGGTACCGGGTATAGTGTTAGTGATATACCATTGTAACTGGTATAAAACTTAGTTTATTACCGAAAAAATAAAATAAATAAAAATAAATAAATAAATAAATAAATAAATAAATACAAATATAATAAAATAATAAATAGATAAGCAAATAAGTAAATACAAATAAATAAATATATAAATAAAAGCCTCCCCAGACTCCCTTCAAATTAGAAACGCCAGCCAGTCTCCCTTCAAGCTTGATGTGTACTGTACATTGTTCGGTAGAATAATGTCCCAGCCGAGGCCCGCATTTTCCTTTGCAGGCTTGTTATCGCTCGCCAAGAAAAAATAAAACAAGACAACTGAATGGGGTGAAGCGTCGTATAATTTGTCCTAATAGCGAAAAAAAAAAAAAATATGGTATACCGAGATGGGTAGCTGTCCCTTGAATAATTACCCAGACAATTCCACCGCTTATGTTATTTATGATGGCTTGTAACCCTTGGGATGTATAGAGATCCTTCCAAAGCTGAATAATATAGTGGTAGACAAAAAACAAATACCTGTAAATAAATATATAAATAAATAAATATATATATAAATAAATAAATAAATACCGGTATATAAATTTATAAATAAATAAATATATATATAAATATATATATAAATAAATAAATACCGGTATATAAATATATAAATAAATATATATATAAATAAATAAATACCGGTATATAAATATATAAATAAATAAATATCTAAATATCTAAATATATATATATAAATAAATAAATACCGGTATATAAATATATAAATAAATAAATATATATATAAATAAATAAATACCGGTATATAAATATATAAATAAATAAATATATATATAAATAAATAAATACCGGTATATAAATATATAAATAAATAAATATATATATAAATAAATAAATACCGGTATATTAATATATAAATAAATAAATATATATATAAATAAATAAATACCGGTATATAAATATATAAATAAATAAATATATATATAAATAAATAAATACCGGTATATAAATATATAAATATATAAATATATATATAAATAAATAAATACCAGTATATAAATATATAAATAAATAAATATATATATAAATAAATAAATACCAGTATATAAATATATAAATAAATAAATAAATACCAGTATATAAATATATAAATAAATAAATATATACTGTATATAAATAAATAAATACCGGTATATAAATATATAAATAAATAAATACCGGTATATAAATATATAAATATATAAATAAATAAATATATAAATAAATACCGGTATATAAATTTATAAATAAATAAATATATATATAAATAAATAAATACCGGTATATAAATATATAAATAAATAAATATATATATAAATAAATAAATACCGGTATATAAATAAATAAATAGATATATATATAAATAAATAAATAAATACCGGTATATAAATAAATAAATAAATAAATAGATAAATAAATACCGGTATATAAATTTATAAATAAATAAATATATATATAAATAAATAAATACCGGTATATAAATTTATAAATAAATAAATATATATATAAATAAATAAATATCGGTATATAAATATATAAATAAATAAATATTTATATAAATAAATAAATACCGGTATATAAATATATAAATAAATAAATAAATATATAAATAAATAAATATCACCAACTTAATGGGGCGAAACGTCGTATAATTCGTCTGGTAATAGCGAGGGGAATAAACTGGTATACTAAAGTGAGTAAAAGACCCTTGAATAGTAATGGGACAGCTACCCGTGAAGGCCTGTTTCCGGTGTGTTGGATATAGCGTCTGACCAAGTATATAATATATCAAGTGTACCAGTCCCGTTCACTGAGTCATTATAGGTCACATGTGCCGGGTTTGGTAGAGATAACCCGAACTTTCTGTATAATAAGCATTTAGGGAAAGGAACATAGCTTAATAATGTATTAATGTTTACAGTGTAGTTATCTACTAATTTACATAATTTACATATATACTTTTAATTCCTCTGTCTATATTTATCATGTCTGTCTGTCTGTCTTACTCTCACTCTTCCCCCTCTCTCTCTCTCTCTCTCTCTCTCTCTCTCTCTCTCTCTCTCTATATATATATATATATATATATATATATATATATATATATATATATATATATATATATATATATATATATATATATATATATCCACGATGGATGTTTCTAGTGTTTTAGTAATATCGTTACATTGTAATAAATCAGTGGTGTACAGGGTACGGTATTTCATACATTGGGTATAATAAGGGTCAGTATATAACATAATTGGATACATTAAGGACCACGAAAATAGTGAAGTATGGATTCCTTTATATAATTTCCATAGGTCGGACATAACGCATATAACGTATGGAGGTGTAGCCTTGTACAGTACATTCATGACTCATTGATATGTACTGAATTTCTGAGTAACAGTAATGAAGTTGTGGAAATACTTGGAATGAAAATAAGTTCTATTAAGGGGGCCCACCTGGTATTTTTCTCTCTCTTTTCCTCTCTCTCGGGGTTGTATCCATTTGGCCCGATTCAGCTTACTGTTTAAAGACTTATCCCTATCCAGGTGTCGAGTTTTTTCCTGGCGAGCGGTAGCGAGCCAGCATATTTTTAAAACTATTTTTTCAGCAGGCTAAATTTGTACATTTTTCGATAGAAAAATTTCTCCGGCGAAGCCGGATTTCTCCATACAATGCTGGCTCGCTATCGCTCGCCAGGAAGAAATCGACACCTGGCAGGGGATGAAAGTCTTAAAACAGTAGGCTGAATGGGGCCGAATGGATACAAGCCATAGAAAGAGAGAAAAGGAGAGAGATAAAAATCCCAGGTGACACCCTTTAATTTATCAGTTGTTGACACTTACAGACCTCCAGATACATCCTTAGAATAATTCCAAACCCAAGTGAACATGATAACAATAGCGGTGGAAGGTCTTATGTTCTGGGTGTGGTGTCCCGAATTCGAATCCCAGTAGGACCATATGCTTTCATTAGTTTATTCAAGTGCATTGGGGTTTGTAATTGATGATTAATGTTAAGAACGGGGTGTTACTTAAACCCGACACCAAATATTATGTGGTTAGGAGATTTTAGCCTACCAAACATCAACTGGAGGCAATTATAATACCATAATACACATTATTAACAAATCTGACGCATCATTCTCAGATCATATATTAATAGAAATCAAAGCAAACTTAGGAAGTGTCTAAAATACCTCAGAAGTGAGACCCATAACCAGCCTTTTCAGCAGGTTTAAAGTCAATAACATTAATATTAAGTGGGGAGAGGTAAACCAAGAAATTAAGGAAATAGACTGGGAAGAATTTAGGAATAACCTAACGCCATCAGAATGTCTCGTCTTAATAACAGATGCCACGACCCAAGTCTGTAGCCACTTCATACATTAAGGGGGCCCACCTCGCTTTTTTTCTCTTTTTCTCCCTCTCTCTTTGGCTTGCATCTATTCGGCCCCATTCAGCCTACTGTTTTAAGACGTTTACCCCCATCCAGGTGTCAATATTTTCCTGGCGAGCGGTAGCGAGCCAGCAAATATACCGGTATATATATTTTTGTTTTGACAGCAAGCTAAATTTGTACATTTTTCGATAGAAAATTTCTCCGGCGAAGCCGGATTTCTCCATACAATGCTGGCTCGCTATCGCTCGCCAGGAAGAAATCGACACTTGGATGTAGATACACGTCTTAAAACAGTTGGCTGAATGGGGCCGAATGGATACAAGCCAGGGAAAGAGAAAAAGGTAGAGAAAGATAAAACAAAAGCCGGTGACCCCCCTTAATGACAAACAAGACGAAGAAGCAAACAAGAACGGGAAAGAAGTTGGATGTACACTCGGATACCATAGTCTCTAGCCCACTGCATACACATTCCTGGACTTCACCTACTTCTAGTTATGGAAGCATATCTCTGGCAACGAAATTATGAAAATAATGTTCTATAAATGAACTACAAAACTATATATACTATTTATTGAAAAGCAAGTTCTATCCAAAAATCAATCCGGATAGATATAATTGCATAGAGAAAAACATAGGGGGTCCAGGAATTCTCCTGAGTGGGCTAGAGACTATGGTATCCGAGTGTACAGAAGAAGAAAGTTACTAACACAACGTCGCACATAACCAAATTCACAGGACAGGCAAAAGGTCAAAAATAGATACGGTAGTGAAATTGTGGAAATTGAATACAAACTAAGAATCTCCCATGAAGTACAACAAATGGAAGAACAGAGCAAAGTTATTGCAGATATAAAAGAACATTCCAAGCATGTCTTTTCATATGCCAAGCGAAAGTCTAAAACTTGAGAAACCACCGGCCTGCTAAGAATAGTGGATGGGTCATTCACGCGAGGCAAGGATATGAGTGAATTCTTACGTCTGCAATAGAAAACGATGTGAGTCTAACAGAATCCACCAGAGACCAAAAATGTGTTCTTCAGGGGCTACCTCCCTACGGAAACACCTGTGATATTTTTTTATATTGAATTAGGGCAAAACAAAATAGAACTTATTGTCAATATTGGAAAGATTGGAAAACTAAAAGAAGAGCTTATTGTCAATATTGGAAAGATTGGAAAACTGAACCTAGATATTGTTAACAGTTTTTATTGTAAAGGTACGACAGTTTCGGTTCATCTTGAGCCCTCTTCA